>JANAVB010041619.1:1451173-1474355 GCA_029216955.1 Iris pallida
ACGATGTGAACTTTTGAAGACGAAAGCTTTTGAAGATGACTGAAGGCAGGAAGCCTCTGATGGAACGAAGGCAGGAAGCCTCTGATGAACTAAAGGCGAAGAGCCTCTGAAGAACGCAGCAGCACTTTAGCAAGAACTCCTGGATTCTCTGAAGAGAATAATCTCTCTGTGTGTAATCTGATCTCTCCGATCTCTCCCGTCTCTCCTCTTGAATGAAAACGAAACTCTATTTATAGAGTTCTGAAATAACTGTTTTGGGCAGTTATTCTGGAGAGTGCCTGGTTGAAGTGCGCCTGTTTTGAGCACGTATGACAAACTGCGCCTGTTTTCACTCCGTTATCACGAACGTGCACCAACTGCTTTAGACACGTGGCATTATTTGATTGAAATGCGCTTGGTCGTGTACAGTTAGTGGGACACGTGTTGGACATGTAGAGTGGTAGTTAGACGTTGAATTAGTCAAGCGCGCCTGTTTCAGGGACACGTGGCAAGCTCTGAATTGATGTTGTATTGAACTGCGCCTTCTTCACTGAGACGTAGGCGCAATCTGAAAAGTGCGCTTAAGTTCGGATAGAAGTAAGTGCAGTTTGATCAAACAGCGCCTGGACAGCTGTCATGTCTTCTTCGAGCGCCGCGCAATCATAGGAATGATAGCGCCGTCTCGATCTTCGTGTTTGTGGGTAATGATGACTCCACGTCAGTTAAGCGCGGTTTGTAAAGTGCGCCTCTATGATGCAGAAATAGGCGCGTTTTGATTTTTGTTGGTGAAGTAGGCGCCATCTGTGTGTAGGCGCGTTCTGATTAATCTGTTGAATTTAACTTAGGCGCGGTTTGATTTTTTGGACCTACAAGACCCCCTTCAAAGTTTTCGAAAGTTGATTTTATTCAAAATTTCGAAATACTTTGAATTTTGAAAATCAAATCAAGTCGCACATAGGCTAAGCTGTCTGCTCGATCTGGAAGGATTAGCCTCACGTTTCAGACATTTAATGAATATCCGAATGATGAATCTTCATTTTTCAAGACTGATTGAATTCAATTCTTTATGGAGGAATATAAACCACCGGATGATGTGAGGAAGAGGATAAACCGTCAGATGATGAAGATGAACGGTATAAACCGTCAAATGGTGTGATGAACGGGATGAACCGTCAAATGATGATGATGAACGGGATGAACCATCAAATGGTGATGATGAACGGGATGAACCGTCAAATGGTGATGATGAACGGGATGAACCGTCAAATGGTGATGATGAACGGGATGAACCGTCAAATGGTGATGATGAACGGGATGAACCGTCAAATGATAATGATGAACGGGATAAACCGTCAGATGTATGTGATAAATCGTTAAAAGAACGAAATGAATCGTCGAAAGAACGAAATGAATCGTTGAAAGAACGAAATGAATCGTCGAAAGAACGAAATGAATCGTCGAAGAACGAAATGAATCGTCAAAAGAACGAAATGAATCGTCAAATGATTATAGTGAATGGATGAGCCATCGGATAATTTTGTATAGGATGTTCATTTAGAAGATATAGTCAATCGATGAATTTGACCAATACTGGTGTCAGAATCCCATGATCTGGAATCAGAAGAATTGGAGCGCTCGTCACTATCAGATTTAGAGACTGCTGGGGATAACACTTGCGGAGAAGCATATCCGAGCCCTCTGTTAGTCCTGCTGTAGTACATTTCAGACTTTCCATATGGAACAGTTGTACGAACAGGAGTTCGCCTTCCTTTGCCGTAGTTGAGGCCACTTTTGAAGTCGTAGCCCATCTTTCGGAGGATGTCTTTGCACTGCTGACTGTAACGATGATGCTGAATAGGTCCAGTATCGTTAACTTTGCTGTCATCCGTATAGCTGAACTTTGTTCTGGTCCTTTACTAAAAAGTATTGGACTCTCGCCTTTTTTTGAGAAGGAACAATAAAGCAGGACTTCTCTGGCCGATCATTTGAGACTTCCGTCTGAAGAGCTTGCACAACTCCCATTGTGAATGATTGGAAGCTATCTAACATTTCCAAATAATACTTAGTATAGTAGATGACATCAGTATACTGGAAAGGAGATACATCTTCATTGATATACACAGTGGTATTTACAACAGGACCTTTAGCCTTAGCAGACTTGGTCAGATTGATTACAAGAGGGGGAGAGGAAGAACGTGAAGGAAGTTTAGACTTGTTTACGACGGAGGTCAATAACAAGCGCTCAGAGGAGGTGAGCTCCCTATTTTCTTGTCTTTGATAACAAGTGGCTCAAAGGAAGTGAGCTGTTTTTGATCTTATTACGACGTAAGTCAATAACAAGAGGCTCAGAGGAGGTGAGCTCCCTTTAATCATCATCAGTTGGCTGTTTCTGAATTGGCAAGTGAATAGCCAATAGTTTAGAGGACTGAGGATAAGAAACCCGCCCTTTAACAGGTATGATGAGGGTTTCACTGGACGTTGCTTCCTGATCTTCTTCTGTGTCAAGAGACAGAACAATCTTCATGAATTCCTTTTTATACATGCGAGAGTCATTGCAATATGCCTCAACTCCTTTGAAGGGATGAGAGCCATCCTTATGGACTTCTCCATTGTCATCAACGTATTTAAAACATTAATGAAGAGTGGAAGGAACGATGTTATGTTCATGCAGGAATGGCCTCCCAGAATAGCATGTATGAGCAGCCATGGTTGTCGATGATATAAAAGGTAACCTTAGTGCGCAGATTGCCTATTTGTAGTTTTAGGCGAATCTTGCCCAAAGGTTCGCTTTTACCTTGGTTGAATCCCAGAATGTGGTAATGGTAACAGAAAGACTATGCACAGGTATTTTCAGTGCATCTAGCATAGTCTTCGTCATAATGCTGAGAGCGGACCCAGGATCAATCAATAGACGATCAACCTTCATGGAATCGATATAGCCCGTAAAATATAGAGGACGGTCATGTCGATTATCTTCTAGCAGCATATCGTCCTGCGTAAAAGTGATGTTCGGCATCAAGTCCAGAACACTGTGGCAGTGTAGGCAAGAAACTGGTTCTGCTTCCAGCTTCTTGAGGAAAGTCAAGCAGGTTTCTGCTTGCATCAGGGCTTCACTTAGAGTTTCCCGAGTCTCTCTGGAAAGACGCAAGAGCTCGAAGATTGACAATCTGGCTGGTGTATTAGCTAATTGAACCAAAATATCGAAATTGTAAGGCTTCTCAAATCCTGTGAGTGATGATTTCTTCAGAGGTTTGTCGAAGCGGACTTGTTGCTTGCCCTTGTCTACTACAGTAGATTTGGGAGGAATAGACACCACTACTGGTGCAGATGCAGAAGGATTCTCCTCAATAGATGCAGGTTGTGCTGGAGCAGACTCCGAAGAAGACTCTGGAGCTTCTGGGACTTCCCGTTGATATGTTTTTCCTGATCTGGTGCCGATCAAGATCTCTTCTTCGTTTGTAGGGTCGAAGGACACCATGTTGCAAATCTTTATCTTGCCTTTAGAACGATCTTTCTTCTTGGAAGATGAGACTTCAAACTCTGAAGCGAGATCAGGATGGATCCACATAATTTACCATTATCAAGAGATAATGGAACAAGGCCTTTATTCTGAGAAAGAGGGAGATTCTCAATCTCAAGAGTAGCTTTGGGGATTGGAATGACGCCGTCTTGCACCATCAGAGGAGGAAAGTCTCCAAATTGAACTGAGACCATGTTTGGGTCACAGTCTTTTCGTCTTGTTGAAGAGTGATAACCCCAGCGTTGACTAGCTCTTGGATCTTGCCTTTGAGCACGTAGCATGCTCGAGTAGGATGTCCAACAAACCCATGATGTCATCTTATCGAAAGAGTACTCTTCTTTAGGACGTGGTGCTCTTTGAGTTGTTGTGATGGAGGTGCAGATTGAGCAACATTGACAACCAGTGCTTCTTTATTCTTTAGATTTATGGCCAAAGCTTCTTTAGGAGTAGATGTATCTTTACCCTCTTGTTATTTTGGTGATTGTTGTTAGAGTTTGAGCTATGATCGCCTTGGTCAGGATTCATGTGAACCCCCAATGTCTTGAATTTTTCAGCGCTGAGTTCTGCTGCCTTAGCATTAATAATGAAAGAAGGCCATCTGGAATTGTTGCCCCTGTCCACATACTGATAATTGGCAAGAGATTATTCTTGCAAGTATCAATTGTAACAGCAGATGGGTTCCCATTGGCATTTTGAGAGCTTCGCGACGGAACCTCGATAAATTGCTCAGCAGGCTCATTATTTCTTTGTTTAATTTTAAAGGGCTGACATGGTCATGTCTTGACGCCTTCATAAAATCGTTCAAGGAACATCTGTTTGAAATAGCAAAAGAAGTGATACATCCGTCTGGTAGACTTCGGTACCAGTCATAAGCAGCGCCAGTTAAGCAACTGACGAATACCAAGTAAGAAGGGCATCATTAGGCTGAAGAGGATCAGTCATCAATTCAAAATGATTAATATACTGATTGGGAGATGAAGTACCATCGAACTGCATAATGGGGAATTTGTATTTTGGTGGAAACTGCATTTTCTTCCATTCGGTGGGATAGGGTTGTTTAATGCCCAACCGTTGTAAGCCTTCCCTTTGTGTATAGGCTTCAAATTGATTCCGCAATTGTTCAACAACATCATTAGCGTTCCCTGAAGATTGAGGATTACTAGATTGATTGGTGATGGCCGGAGGAGGAACTGTATGGTAAGCATCACCCCAGCACCAGTTTGGCTAAGAGTAACCTGAACTGGTACTGTGATGTTCGGAGAGGTGGTACCCCCAGACCAGGTTCTGAGGAGTAGAAGAAACCAATGGTTCAGGAGTTATGACCGGTGGGTGTGTTGACCATAATAACATCATGCATTTTAGCCATCATTTCGGCCATAGTCTTCAATTGTTCTTCTAGTGCAACAATCCTTTGATTCTGATTGTTAGAACCAGAAGCATCTTGTTCTTCAGTGACGTATGCTGTACTTCTCGTGCCATGACAGATGACACAGTTTGTTCAGAGCCATCACTGTCGACAGCAAAGTCCGAATTACCCCCATCATGAGAAGTAGACCGATCACTGTAAGGAAGATTCCTTTGACCGATTGTTTCTCGGCTTCGAGATCGAGTATGGTAAACACCATCATCTGATTCTCTAAGTCGGTCAAGATAGTGCTGGCTAGGTCTCCGGATCTTTCCATGCTTGCATTTTCTACCCCAGAGTCTCTGGAAGTCATGTTGACGGAGGCAAACATTACCTCTTCTCATCATCTCTTTGATCAACAGAAGGGAAAGTCAACGCTCGAAGACAGAACGTTTGGTTGTTTGGCAACAACATTTGATAACCACTTCGTGAGGATGATTGCAATGATGAATTTGTGATTGTTTGGGAGAACTGGGGATGATATTCCGTTTCTGCCTGAGATGATCCCGAAGATCAGAGATAATGGGACGAGAAGAAGTAGCAGGGATATACTCATAGATGACATTTGGAACATGATTCCGATTTCGTAAACGTTCGATTCCATGAGTATAAAGAGAGGTACTCATCTGATTGGCGTAATTGTCAGGATTCTTGCCTAAAAGGTTGATATTGAGACAAGTTGATCTTAGCATTTGCGTTTCACAGAGGTAGGTTTTGATTGGGGTTTTCTATTGAGATATGCCCGTAAATCATTTAAACCGCCCCTGGGAATCTCAGTTTGTGAAACTTGTAATTTGCCTTGTTCGGATCGTGAAATCCGCAAATTAGGCAATTCCTGAATATTTGCCTTGGGAGTAGGTAAAATACCTCTCTGATTAGTACGAGAACCCTTGTTAAGGGGATATTCGTACTAATAGGTGCAGAGAGGCCATCAGTTGGATCCTCCTCGATAAGAATCGAAGAAGACTGGAAAAGGCCAGAGGACCTTTCCATTGTTTTGAGATGAAGGGATAGCTAAAGAGCATTTCCCTCTGTTATCTTCAAGTTTTGCGCTTGGGAAGATTGGGAGAAGACCAAGGGGCCTTTTCCTTTTGATGGAATGGAAGAAGGAACAGCCAAAGGACTGTCCTCAGCAAACTGCGCCTGAGCAGTTTGGGTTTCTGGATTCTGGAGTGATCCGGAGTAGACTGCGCCTGGGCAGACTGCGCCTGAGTAGACTGCGCCTGTTTAGTCAGGGCAGCAGATGTATTGGATTGAGCCTTGGCAGCAGCAGAAGATTTGACTTGTGCCAATTTGGCACAAACTGTGCCAGAAGAAGGTTTGGTGGCAGACTGCGCCTGTTTCCCTAAGGAGAGAACAGACTGCGCCTGATTGTGAGGCAGAGATTGTGCTGTTTTGGCATGAACTGTGCCAAAAGATGGTTTTAACAACAGACTGCGCCTGTTTCCCTAAGGAGAGAACAGACTGCGCCTGATTGTGAGGCAGAGATTGTGCTATTTTGGCATGAACTGTGCCAGAAGATGGTTTAACAGCAGACTGCCTGTTTCCCTAAGGAGAGAACAGACTGCGCCTGATTACCAGAGATAGACACTGGTGTCTTAGAAACAGCAGGTTGTGTGCCGAGGAAGTGGCAACGTTCTTCATTAGAGAAGTAGAAGAGTTCTTGGAGCCCACACTGAGCGAGTCTTGCTCTTGACGGAAGTCGTAGTGCGGCGAGGAGTGCTTTGTGCATTATCATTGCTTCGTAGGCCGTTTGGTCAACTTTCACGACCAAAGTCTTTGCGTGAGCCGATAGACGCCGTGTCACATTGAGTTGTCACCTTTTCATCAGAGGAAAAGGTCGTCCCCAGCAGAGTCGCCATTTTGTTTGCAAAACAAAAGTATTATTTTATTCACAAACTTTGTAAAAATATTACAAGAATTCTGGGAAAGTACAACTATAGGAATCCGATCTGGATGACGATCGCTTTATCCCTTGGACGATGTGAACTTTTAAAGACGAAAGCTTTTGAAGATGATGAAGGCAGGAAGCCTCTGATGGAACGAAGGCAGGAAGCCTCTGATGAACTGAAGGCGAAGAGCCTCTGAAGAACGCAGCAGCACTTTAGCAAGAACTCCTGGATTCTCTGAAGAGAATAATCTCTCTGTGTGTAATCTGATCTCTCCGATCTCTCCCGTCTCTCCTCTTGAATGGAAACGAAACTCTTTGTAGAGTTCTGAAATAACTGTTTTGGGCAGTTATTCTGGAGAGTGCCTGGTTGAAGTGGCCTGTTTTGAGCACGTATGACAAACTGCCTGTTTTGAGCACGTATGACAAACTGCGCCTGTTTTCACTCCGTTATCACGAACGTGCACCAACTGCTTTAGACACGTGGCATTATTTGATTGAAATGTGCTTTGTGGTACAGTTAGTGGGACACATGTTGGACATGTAGAGTGGTAGTTAGACGTTGAATTAGTCAAAGCGCGCCTGTTTCAGGGACAGTGGCAAGCTCTGAATTGATGTGTATTGAACTGCGCCTTCTTCACTGAGAACGTAGGCGCAATCTGAAAGTGTGCTTAAGTTCGGATAGAAGTAAGCGCAGTTTGATTGACAAACAGCGCCTGGACAGCTGTCATGTCTCTTCGAGCGCCGCGCATCATAGGAATGATAGCGCCGTCTCGATCTTCGTGTTTGTCGGGGTAATGATGACTCCACGTCAGTTAACGCGGTTTGTAAAGTGCGCCTCTATGATGCAGAAATAGGCGTGTTTTGATTTTTGTTGGTGAAGTAGGCGCCATCTGTGTGTAGGCGCGTTCTGATTAATCTGTTGAATTTAACTTAGGCGCGGTTTGATTTTTTGGACCTAACCTACACTCCCCCACCCTATCTTAGATATTGGTAAATCTTCTCTGGAGATATTAGTAAATCTCTTCTGGCGATGATACATGTGTTCCATGAGTTCTGAGTCTCATATAGAATTCGGACATACGTATCGACTGGCCAACAGTACATATGGGACGTACGATAGGATTTAACTGTTAATAAATTACATGTTAGAAGACTTAGCAGTTATTTGTGTAACGTGTTGTGGACACAACATGTATAGGATCATTGGGTGGGGAGGCAGACACTAGATGGGGGGACGTATTGTGGACACAAACACGTTGAGTCATCCTGGCGCCAATTATCCCTTGCAGGATCCTCAGGATACGTATCATACGTATCAAGCTTTCATGACGGATACGTATCAAAGAGTTGTCTACAAACATCGTTACCCCTTGGTGCTGCATTGGCGACTTCAACGCCATAACTCGGCCGGAAGATAAGGTGGGGGGACGTGGGTTTGATTCTCTCAGTGCTACTCCCTTTATTCGAATGCTCAACCACTGCGGGCTGATTGATATGGGCTGTACTGGGCCTGCTTACACTTGGTCCAATGGTCGAAGGTCGGAATTCTATATCAAGAGAGGCTAGGCCGGGCATTTGCGGACGGCCATTGGTGTCACCGCTATCCTTTCGCAACTGTCTCCACCTTGCCTCGCTACAACAGTGATCATGTGCCCATACTTCTCAATACGAGCAGCAACACCCCGCATAAAAAACATCCTCTCCGATTTGATTCTCACTGGATGCATAGTCCGAACTTCTCGAACACCCTCTCATCCATCTGGGCAGAAGAAGAGGGCAATACAAATCGTACTCTTATTGACAAGCTTCAGACAACTGTTGTAAAGCTGAAAAATAGAGTTTCATCGAATTCGATAATATCAAGAACCGTATTTCTTCTCTTCATAATGAAATCCTCCTTATTCAAAGGAGCAGGTCTCCGAGGAAAATCTTCGGGACGAGAAGTCAGTCTGAATGGAACTCAAGTCACTTCTCACATTGGAGGAGACCTATTGGAGGCAACGGGCCAAGTGCAGATGGATCCATGAAGGGGATAATTGCACCAAATATTTTTATGTCAAAGCCACCACTCGAAGGCATAGGAACGACATCCGATCCCTCCAACTGCCCTCCGACGTATGGACAAATGATCAAGCACAAATTTTTGCTCCCATCATCGATCACTTCAGAACCCTTTTCGGAACGGACGACTCTATGCCAATAGATGATTCATTCATCATCTCAGACCATCCTATCAGCTCAGAAGAGAATCAGGGCCTGGGAGAAGTTCCCAGTAGGGGAGGTCGAGAGCACTATAAAGGGAATGGGTACGCTTAAAGCCCCTGGGCCTGACGGGTGTTCCGCCTTACTTTACCAGAAGAACTGGCAGATTGTGGGTGACGAACTCACGAGCACAGTGCAACAAGCTTTCATCACCGGATCTCTCCCACCCAAGATCAACACACACATTGTCCTCATCCCTAAACGAGATCATCCTGCCTCTCTTGTGGATTTCCGGCCTATTGCACTTTGTAACGTGTCATACAAAGTCATATCAAAGATCATCACTGCCCGAATCCGTCCTCTCCTCGACAAGCTCATCTCCTCCTATCAAAATGCGTTCGTTCCTGGAAGACATATCACCGATAATGTCATTATCGCCCATGAAGTATTCAATGCCATGAAGTTCATGTCGAAGAAGAAAATTAATTTGCACTCAAGATCGATTCATCCAAAGCTAATGACCGAATAGCATGGCCATTCATCAATCGGTGCTGCATGGGGTCAGAATCCAAGGCCGTACCAACGCTCTCATCATGGAATGTATCACTACTCCTAGCTACTCCATTCTTATCAATGGTCACCCTGAGGGCTGGTTCAAGCCAAAGAGGGGCATTCGCCAAGGATGACCTATGTCTCCCTACATCTTTATTCTATGCTCCAAAGTTCTCTTCAGGCTCTTTTACACCTACGAGCGGAACGATCTCTACCATGCCATCTGTATCAATCGGTATGGTCCCTCCATCTCATACTTGTTTTTGCTGATGATTTGCTCATCTTCGGCCAGGCCAAATTGCCCGCGCTCTCCACCGTTCAGGAGATTCTCCATACATACTTGTGCTGGTCAGGGCAGCTGATCAACTACGGCAAGTCTTCTATTCACTTCAGCAAATGGGTCAATAACCAAACAAAAGAGTAATATGGCCATCGCTCTACATCTCTCCCCAATGGCATCGAACGACAACTACTTGGGACATGCCCTCCTTCTTTCCAAAGGAAAGTGTAGCACTTACTCATTATTGATAGCCAAACTTACAACAGGCTCCAAGGTTGGAAATCCAAACTCTTGTCGCACGCCGGGAGATCGGTGCTTATCCAGTCGACGTTAGCGTCGATCCCCATCTACCACATGTCGGCGTATAAGATTCCCAAAGCCATCTCTTACAAAGTATCACTGCATCAGAGGAGTTTTGGTGGGGACACGACAGTGTCGATCGCAAAATTTATTTCCTTTCCTGGGACAAACTCAAAACCAAAATGGGAAGGCGGGCTCGGCTTCAGGAACCAGGCTTGGGTCAATGATTCTCTCATCGACAAATTACTGTAGAGGCTTCTCGACCAACCGTACCAGCTGTGGGCATGGCTACTGACGTGCACTTACCTTCACAACAGCTCCATTTGGTCCGTTAAGAAGTGTAGGCGGGCTTCTGTAACTTGGTCGAGCATCTTAGATGTCTGCAAATATTTTATGGGCAACATCTGTTGTAGGATTAAAGGGGGCTGGATCGACATCTATGAAGAGCCATGGGTGCCAAATCTTCCGGGTCACAAAGTTTTCTCCCTCCGCGCGACTGCCAACGGGCCTAGACTAGTACGGGACCTCATGATTCCGGGATCGCGTAGATGGAACATTCCCTTGATTAACTCCATATTCACCAGTCTGGAAACCAATGCCATCCAAGCAATTCAACTAAGCGAGGATGAAGGACCTGATTCTCTCATATGGACATGTGCCCACAACGGTTCGTTCTCCGCCAAATCAATGTATGAAGCCATTATAAGGCAGTCCCCTAGCTCATCGTCTGCGGGCACTCGATTCCCTTGGCAGCGGCTCTGGAAACCAAACAGACTCCTGTCCAGAGTTAATATGTTCCTATGGAGGCTTCTAATCAACGGCCTCCCGCTCCTTCACGCCATCAACAAGCGAATTCTGAGTGTTTTCCCTCTCTGTCCTTTCTGTCTCCTACATAATGAAGATGCTAACCATCTATTCCTATACTGCAATGTTATGCGTGTTACCTGGTTCATCAGCTCGTTGGGAATCAGATTGGACAACAACGTCACAGTCCACCAGTTAATAGAGGGATGGACCTCGGAGTCATCGTATGAAGCTTTCATGAAGGGTGCCTCGTTTCTCTGGGCTATATGAAAAGCTAGGGGGAACTGTGTATTTCGGAGCGTTGTGCCTAATCCCCTCAGCATTGTTGCTTCAGCCAACTCTATAATTGATGCCTATGCGGGACAAGCTATGAACCATATGGAAGCTCTACGAGGGATCATCACTGACATTTGCAATGCAGACGTTTGGTCGGTACCGCCAGATGGGACTATCAAGATTAATGTTGATGGGGCGACAGAGGCACCCACCATCGCTGTGGAAGCCATTGCTAGAGATTCGTTAGGTCGTTTGCTCACCGCCAAGACATGGTGTTCTTCTGCCCCGATCTTCTATGAACCTAGCCTTTCAGCCGAACTCCATGGCATCAGAATCGAACTTCAGCTGGCCACTCAATGGCCCGACAAGAGGATCATTATCGAAGGAGACTGCCTAACGGCCCACAGAATCCTCAAGGGAGAGGCAACTCATCCCGTGGAAGCTGGTAGACCTCGTCCACACTATTCGGTGTGCCATCCCAGAGGAGCAACCCACTGCCTTTACCTTCGTCAAGAGAACGGGCAACCGAGTGGCCCACCTTCTAGCCGAGATGGCCCTGCTGAACAAATGTTCTTCCAATATTGTTTCTTCCCCTAGTTGCATTACTGCTATTGTAGCCGAGGAATACCCTCCGAGTGCAAGCCATTTGGTTCATTCTTGACAATATTACAAACCCTATTCAAAAAAAAGTTTGGAATTACTTTGATTATGTATACTTTTTAATTATGATGTTGGTATCAATAACTCTATTTCATACAAAATACCATCACAATCAACTTGATACTAATCTTAGCATAAATTTTCATGTAATTTTTTAACCACCACCTATCTATACTTCTGGAACACCCACCCTTTGCTGTTCACTTTCTTCCAGGCACTCAATGGACATGAGTACAGAGGCATGTTCGAAGTCTACAAAGACGCCAATCGGCCTGCATCCCCCGTGAGAAAGGAAGAGATACCTAAGTATCCGAGTACTCCGGGGAGTCAATCCAAGGACTACAAACGGTCAAAGATGATGAACTATATGAGAACTTCGGGAAGAGATTTCAAGGACTTCTATTACTCGATGACAGAAGGATCCAACAAGCCGGAGAAGGCGAGGCCGGGCGCATTCAAGTCGCACTCGGGGCCTCTGTGGATGAAACTGCCACCGGAGGAAAGGAAGCTGGAGTGCACATTGGAGGAGCTTTGCAGGGGGTGTAAGAAAGAGATCAAGTTTATTAGAGATGTCATAGAGAAGAATGGGTAAAAGTCTTTGCAACTTTTTTATTGTCCTGGATTAGTGAGGGGAAAACATTAACATGAAGATTTTTTGTTGGCTCTCACTTCAGTTTGACTAAACTCATATCCAATTGTTGGACAAGATATTATTGTGAGGGATGTGCATAGGTTCCATCCCTTACTTGAAGCGTCTTGTTCATGTTAGTTTTTGGTGACCATATATACAAGGTAAGCAAAATTCTTCGCAGGCTTCACTTAATTATTTTTTGTAGTTATTTCCTTTCATATGATTGTATTAAAGCTTCACAATAATTGTTTCCTACAAAATTGATTAGCTATGTTTACAAGGACCTGGGAAAATGGCGTCCGCATCTCTATCATCTTTGTATCTATATTCATACTATATAGGAAACTAAGGGTCTGCTTGGTAACGGTGTTTTCACTTGTTTTGGGGTATTTTGAACAGACCTTTTGTGATAACCCCTACTTGTTAATTTTTTGAGGCACCGGTTTTGGTCGGCTCAAAAACCCCCCAAAATCGGTGTAATGTATTTTTGAGTGGCTATATAAACACCTCAAATTGGTGGGTTTTGAGCGACTATTTTTTATTCCATTTATATCATTACAAAAATTTATGTAATTGTAACTACTAATACCCTTTTCTATTTAATTTATTCGTGTAAAAAACTTCCAGAACAGCTCGTTTGAATTACCAAGCATGGATTGGACTAGTTTAAAAGCCTCTACTTAAAAACCATCCAAACTGAACCCCTCATAACCGCTCATAACCGGTACTCTAAAAACACCTCATAATTGCTACCCCTACAATTGCCAAACAGACCCTAAATGTATCTGATGCAGGAGTAGAATCGATCAACTTGACCAGTTGGTTGACCAAAGCAATCCGATCAATCGATGATGAGCATAATAATGCAAGCGAACATCTAAGACTCCTTTACTACATGCATCCTATCCTATTTCCAGGTCCATGTCGGTCCCTGCTTCTATCATGGATTTTATTTTTATGGCAAATTCATATGGTTCTAAAAACATATCTGAAATATAGCTTCCAGGGTTAAAACGAACTAGCACATGAATCTCAAATCTTATTGGCTTGAAGGTGTTGGGTTTTGGCCTTTGTATTAGAAACTTTAGTCCCACATCGGCTAGGCCAAAGGAGTTGTATCTCTATATATTAGCTATGCTATTTTAGAGATGCACATGTGGTGTGGAGGTGCACATGGGTGTGCCATGTGGGGTTATTTTTCCAATGGGAAAAAGGCTAAATAAATAATTGAAAGCATTCTTGCTTTTTGCTCTTAGGAAATTTATTTCCATAGGAACTACCTCGGACTCGGACTCGGGCTCATGGGCGCATGAGGCATAATGTAGCGTTTTGTTGGCGCACTTTGCACTTAGTTAAGTTGCGCAAGCTAGCAACGAGCCACTTGCGCGGCCAGGTGCGCTGCCAGGTTGTGCGGCCAGTTGTGCAGGCCAAGTTACGCGACCAGGTTGCGCTGCCAGGTTGTGCGGCCCAAGTTGCACGACCAAGTGCGCGCCCAGTGGCACGCCAGTGGCGCAACCAGTTGCGCGCACAGGTGCGCGCCCAGTTTCGCGGCTGGCGCAGGGTGCACAGAGCGCGTAGGTGGCACATGTGGCGCAAGTGCGCATACTGCGCGCAGTGTGCAAGGCGTGCAGGGTACGCGAGTTGTGCAACTTGCTTCAGATCGTATATGCATGATCTGAGCGGTTACTTCACGTTCGGAGTGGTTATTACCACATCCCGAATGTTGTGCTAACCGGGCAGTTGCTACTCGGGCCTATAAAAGTTCTCTTCTCTCTCACAGGCAAATACACAAGATATATACAGAGAGTTACAAAAGTTTACAATTGTTTCTTAACACAAGTAAATAGAGCCTGTCAGAGTGAAGAGAAGCTTTGCACCAGCGTTGCTTTTGCACGGGAGTCCATGTATGATCCGAGGAGCCAGAAGAGCAGAAGTGTTCCAAAGTTTTCCGACGAACTTGCTGGTTCCTGGAAGCTATTCTTGTGGGGCAAATATAGCTTTGAGCAACGGTGATCATTCACCCCAGCAGGCCATCTTCCACCTTTCGCCTGTCATCTTCTTCGATGTTGTGGATTACGGAATTTTTTTAGATTCTCGTAATATCATATGCTGTTGTAACGAGATCTTCTTAGATCTTCGTTAAACTTGTGCAACATTCCTAGAAGTGTTGCGTTGGAACATTGTTCTTACAATTGTTTCATCTTCTCAGTTTTCCATCAAAAAATTATGCCCCGGCACTAACAGAAGGAATATACTTGGCATGAACTAAAATATATTTGTTATTTATACAAGTGTATACATGACATGAACTGAAAGTTACTATTATGTATCTAGTTATTTGGATTAGTTTGATGGATTTACAAAGTTACTCTTTCTTTTCTGAATTTACTTTTGTCTACTAAAATTTTTTGTGACCTTTCGGCTTTGCAGATTCGATGGCCACCCCAACAATGAGAGAGGTCACAAAGCTTCAAGTAATAGTGACAACTAATAGGAGGGAATAGCTATGAGGAAGTAAGAGAATGAGAAGAAGATTGTTGGCCAAATTATTTTCACAACCCTTAGACATTTTTTTAGCATCGCAGTTAATTTAGCAAATTTGTATAAAGCATACAATGTTTATGTAAGACATTTTGACTTTGTTTGTATTAAGACATTTTTTACTTTGTTATTGAAGTTCGTTTACCAACATTTATATTATAAAGAGCTTTGCTTTCATAAAATCTCAAGAGTATATATATATATAATAAAGAGCTTTGCTTTCATATATATATATATTTCAAAAAAATTTACAATTAAATAAAAGATGCATAGATATAACAATAATCTAAATAGGAACGCTTTTTTACCATTCCAACATTCGCATACATTCTAGGCATTACAGTAAGTGACAAGAAAACTAACCTGTTGGCATTCCAATATTGGAACACATTTAAACTGTTCCAAATAAACATTACTTGGAACACTTTTTTCCGTTCCAAGAAATTTGGCAGCCCAAAAATAGGCACAGAATAGATGTGTTCTAGAAATTTTTTAGAACAAATTTTCTCCGTTCCAAAATAGGTTTTTTGGTGTAGTATTACATACCATAGTCAACAAGTGTTTGTGTCATCCAATGAATCTGTGCACAACAACAACCAGCCATATTGTATTCGGCCTCAGTTACTGAAAGAGCAATCGAGTTTTGTTTCTTACTAAACCAAGAGACCAAGGATTTTCCAAGGAATTGGCATGTGACGCTAGTGCTTTTTCGGTCGATCTTACATCCGACAAAATCTTCAACCGAGTAGCCTATAAGCTTAAAAGATGAAGATTTGGGATACCAAAGACCCATGTTTATGGTACCTTTGAGATAACAAAAATACGCTTAATGGTGCATAAGTGTAATTCCTTGGGATTTGCCTGGAATCGTACACATAAGTATAAACCAAACATGATATCGAGACGACTAGCAGTTAAGTAAAGGTAGCTACCGATCATACCTCGATACTTACGGATGTCGACCGATATATCAACTTTATCGTAATTAAGCTTCATTGTAGTGGCCATAGGAGTTCTCATTGATTTGAATGTATCTAATTCAAGGCGTTTAAGAAGATCTTTGGTATATTTGGCTTGATTGATGAATGTGCCATGAGGGCCTCACTTGATTTGTGGTCCAAGAAAAAGGATAATTCTTCCATCGTACTCATTTCAAACTCATCCGACATAACTTTTGTAAAGTCTTCACAAAGTAATTTATTAGTGGAACCAAAAATGATGTCATCTAGATACACTTGGACTAATAAAAGCGTTCCATTGTAAGATTTGATGAATAATGTGGTGTCAACTTTTGCCCTTGAAGAAGTTGTGAGAAATTATAAAAGAGCTAAGATGCTCATACCAAGCACGATGAGCTTGTTTGAGGCCAGAAGGGTATTGTGAAGTTTAAAAACATGATCTGGAAAGTAAAAATCCTCAAAGCCAGTACGTTGCTTGACATACACCTCCTCTTTAATAACACCATTTAAAAAGGCACTTTTGACATCCATTTGCAAAAGATTTAAATCATTAAAGCAAGCAAAAGCACAAAGCATTCGGATGGACTCTAACCGAGCAACTAGTGTATAGTTTACTTAATAATCAATGTCTTTCTTTTGGTTATAGCCTTGAGCAACCAATCAGACTTTGTTATGAGTTATATCCTAATCCTCATTAAACTTATTCTGAAACACCCATTTAGTCCCAATAATAGGTTAATTATTGGGCCTAAGAACGAGTTCCCAAACAATGTTTCTTTCGAATTGATTAAGCTCTTCTTGCATTGCAAGCATCCAAAATTTATCATTAAAAGCATCATTAATGTTTTTAGGCTCTATTTGAGAAATAAGAGCCACATTGGCACAATGATCTCGGGTAGAAGATCGAGTGCTTAGAGCATCCACAGTGGGAGAGATTTCAAGTGCTATATTTTGACTTTAGTCAAATTTTGTATCACTTGAAGACTATAGTGGTCACTTGTTCATACTTGAAAATTGCTAGAAAGCTAAGAGATACTCCAGATTTGGATTATGTGATAGCTCCACTAAATTAATTTTGGGCCCACCAATAACCTAATTTTACCAAACATGGAAAAAAATAAAGAAAAAAAATAAGGAGGAAAAATATTACCAAACATGGAAAAAAATAAAAAAGATGGAATATGTTAATTTTGAGTATTTGTTCAGAGTGTACCATTGTGTGCCAATATCAAGGAGACACTCCAAAAGTAATAGTTTACATAATTTCTAATAATTTGGAGTACGAGTTTGGAGTGTCTCCACTGTAGATGCTCTCACCCGTGAAAAGGGATCACCAATTGGGATGATGAGTGATAAACTTTCATTCCTTGGGAAGACCATTTGGAGAAGTTTATATGGTTGAAGAATTTTCAAGTGAAGAAATCTCAACTTCACAACTAGGTAAAGGTGTATCTGTGTCTCTAAGAGAAGAACTTTCCAAACCATAAAAAATCTCATCAACATCGGTTAAGGAACTAGACGTAGAAGTGTTAAGTTTGTCAAAAGAGAAATTGATAGACTCTTCAACCACAAGACTTCTTTTTTAAAAACACGAAAACTCTTACTATGCATTGAATATCCAAGGAATATACCTTCATAGGCCTTTTCTTCAAATTTGCCAAGGTTATCCTTGATGTTCAAGATAAAATATTTGCATCCAAAAACTTTAAAATATTCAATAGATAGAATTTGTCAAACCAAAGCTCATAAGAAGTTTTCTTAGAAATAGGTTTGATTAAGATCCTATTTATAACATAACATGTCGTGTTAACGGCTTCCATCCAAAAGTAATGAGGGAGCTTATATTGGTTCAACATGACTCTAACCATATCGTCGAGATTTCTATTATTTCTTTCTACCACACCATTTTGTTGTGGAGTTCTAGGATAAGCAGAATCATGATCAAAGCCATTTTTAACACAATATTTTTTTGAAATCGGCATTGTCAAATTCACCTCCGTGATCACTTCTAATTGTTTTGATCATAATATCTTTCTTATTTGGAATACATCTACAAAAAGCCACAAATTCACAACAAGTATTACTTTTTTTGCAAGAAAAATAACCCAAGTAAATCTTGAAAAATCATCCACTAAAAAAAAAGCATAAAGTTTACCACCAAGACTAGCCACTCTACCATAACTAAATAAATCCATATGAATGAGTTGAAGGGGTCTAGTAGTGTTCACCGAGTTGATAGACTTGAAAGAGGATTTAGTCAACTTACTTTTCTCGCATTCCTCACATACCATGTCTTTCTTGAATGGAATGTTTGGGAGTCCTATAACTAGTTTCTTGGTGGCAAGTTGGGAGATGGTATCCATGTTGGCGTATCCAAGCCTCATGTGCCAAGGCCAACTTTCATCATTCTTTACTATTAACACCTGTCATTGTTAGTACCTTCAACGAGATAAAAGACATAATGTTATCTTCTCTAATGCCTTTGTATACTACGGAGCCACTTGTACTATCATAAATGAAGCATTGTGTTTAACAAAGTTAACAACATAACCATTATCCGTGAGATAACTAATGCTAGAAGATTGTGTTTCAAGTTAGTGACAAGACAAACACTCTTAACACATAGATAAGGAGGGGATCTGATATTACCATGTCCAATATGTATCCCGTCAAGTTATTGTCAAGGATACATGTACTTCATTCTTCATCGATAGCGATGCAAATATGAAGCATCTCCGGTCATGTGTCGTGAGCAACCGCTATCGAGAATCCACTTGCTTCTAGCATGCGATGGAGGGTTCACCTATAACATAAGATGAGGATGAAAACTTTGGTACCCAAAAATGACTAGGTCCTTGAATGTTAGTTTTAGGAACCCATTTTAGCACTCTCATATCAATATGCCTTCTCATTTGACAGTAATGAGATGTGTGTCGAAATAATCCATAATAATGGCATATAGTGTGTTTTGTAGTTCTAGTAGGAGGTGTGTCAGTGATTGAAGCATGAGATCTCCTAGCCTAATTTCTATTGTGACTATAGTAGAAGGCATGGTGAGATGTGTTCGTGTTAGATTGTGTTTTCTCTTCAGTGTTGTAACTGCCTGTTTTCAAAAATGAGGGAAAAAGTCATTTTTATATTCCTATATTTTTGTAAATATTTATTTATTATTATTGTAATTTGGGGATTTGTTTAGTCGGACTGGAGTTTCGTCTAGTTTTGACTTGTGTTAGTGGCCCGGGTAGTTTAGACTCTAGTCGGGACCCAAAGATTAGATAAGCATGGCCCACAAACTCATCTCATTAGGCTAGTGCATTTAGACTAAACCCACATGACAAGTTTAGTCATTTAAAGATTAAAAACATAACCCTTTTGACTCCAAACCTTTGCGTACTCCTAGTTAACCAAAGGGAGACTTGATGAGGGCAACTTAGACATTTCTAAATCTTTAGGGCTCCCATATGGCAGCCCACCTTCCTATTAAAGTCTCACTTCATCTTTTTCCTCTTTCCATTTTTATTTCAAGCCCTAATTTAGGAGTTTTTCCCAAACTGCTCCTACACCTCATTTTTTTTTCCAAATTGAGCCAAATTTGTTTCATTCTCTTCCTTTGGAGAGGAAAAGCTTCTATTGGCTAGCTAAAAAGGATTGAAAGGATTTGGAGCCTTGAAGCTTGGTGGAGATCTATATCTAGGAATTTTATATTGAGAATCCATCTCCTTTTGGTATGAGCTCTCTAAACCCTTCCATTCTATTTCATTAGTGTAACTACATTCATTTAGGACCCAATTTGCATTAGGGTACCATTAGAGAGGAGTTGAGGCTCTCCTCTTCCTATTTGAAGGTTTTTTTCCTTTCATTTTGATACAAATTGGGAAAAATCAAATTTATGACCACCAAGTGTTCGATACGTGTCCCCAAAGAACTTTCATGTCTTTTTTGAGTCGAGATTGGGTGTATGTGTCCTAAATAGGATACATGGTATTGTGTTATGGTATTTCATGATTTGCATGGTTAGATTTGGGTATATACATGAGTTTCTTTTGTTCAAAACAATCCAAATTCGTCATAATATTCATCCATGTTTTTAGTAGCCATAGCAACTTTAAAATTTCATAACTCCTAGCTCAAGACTCTGATTAATCTCCCGTTTTTCTAAAAGAATCATATCGAAGTTAGCTTTTCAAATATATATATATATATATTATATATATATAATAGGACTAATTCGTTCTAGAACTTTCTGTAAAACTATTTGAGTGTCAGTTGTCTGAAAGACGAACGTGTTTCGGTGTTTTCGTGATTTCGGAGTTTTCAGACACGAAAATGCGATCTGTTTGAAGTTTCGGAAAGCTATACGAAGGGATATGACATACTTTAATCCTAAAATTTAGTGAATAGGTATAATAGGTGCAGTATTGATTTTAAGTAGAAAACTGACTATACATAGACATTTTGTGTATCCTATGAGCCTATGTAGTATGGATATCAAGTAAACGTAGGTATCATAGGTTGTCAATATATATGATATATATATATATATATATATATATATATATATATATATATATTATTGTTTGGTAATATATTATTGTTTGGTAATATGTGTTAGTTAGTGTGTGTTAATGTTGATACAAATGGTTAACAAGTAAGCCAAATATAGATAAGTTATGTGTCAAGGTATTAAAGTTGTGGGCAAGGTACTAGTGTAATACTTGGGTACCATGAGGATATTGGTATCATGACACTCAAGTATCACGAGTAAGAATAAGTGAGTATTGGGACTTGAGTAAGGCATCCTATTTGGTATCAAGTATTAGTATTAGAGTTAGTTGGATAAGTATATCGGATGCTAAGGTATTGGTCAAGATACTAAGATATTGGATATTAGAACTAGGTAATATATAATATCAGGATGTCAAGTGCTAAGAGTAGGATGATTGTGTCTATGTGTGTGAGTGGTTAGATGTATGTTAGAATACCTTAGTTTAGTGTCTAGAGCGTGGTTAGTATTATATATTTAGATGGTTTGATATGATAGTTAAAGTTTGTTAGTTAGATGTCTATCTATGTTAGAGTTAAATCTTAGGATATAGATATCAAGTTAGATATGTTAGAGTTAAGGTACTTGGTATCTTGAGATACAAAGTAGTATCTTAGGATAATAAAGTAATGTGAGATATCTTAGGATATTGGTTTACCTTCACCAAGGTAATGGGATTTACCCTATTACAAGGTAAGGTATTGAGTTACCTTCAAGGTAATGGGTTTACCTTCAAGGTAATGGTAATTACCTAAGGTAAGGGTAAGGTAATAGCAAGGTATTGGTAGGATACTATGATAGATGGTTAGAGACTAGTTTAAGGTTTATTTAGGATCTATTAGCCTAGGTTAGTGGGTTATCTACTAGCCTAAGGTAAATATTACTAGGGTAAGGGTATTACCTAGTATCCAAGGTATTGGAATACCTTGGTAGGTAATGGTTAGAATTGGAATTACTTAGATGGATGGATATTAGGATATAGGCTAGAGTTGGTATCCTAGATTATAGGATATTATCCCATTGGGTAGTGTATAGAGTATATCTATATATATGTTGATTTGGTTATCTACCATCACTACAAGAATATTACCTTTTAGCGATGCCCAACAACATTGCTAAAATGGATGAAAACGTCGCTAAGTTTATTTTCTGACGTATTTAGCGACGTTTTATTGTTGTCGCGGAAAGCCTGGTTGCTAACAGGGAAAATGTCGCTAATCGTCGCTCTTACCGACGCACAAATACGTCGGTAATCCTGGAACATTTACCGATGTTTACCGGTGTACCGTCGGCAATATAGCGACGTTTATTACGTCGGTAAACATGGGTAAATCCTGAAACATTTAGCGACATTCTTACAATACGTACGACGTTTACTGATTCTGTAAACGAGGAAAATCCTGGGACATTTAGCGACATGTAGCGACATACCGACGTTTACCGACTCTGTAAACGAAGGAAAATCTTGGAACATTTAGCGACGTGTAGCGATGTTTACCGATGCTACATTACGTCAGTAGGCGTCGGTATACCTGCTGACTTACTGACGTTCATTTTCTCCACAGAATCACATTTTCTTCCTGCCAAAAAAAAAAAAAAATAAATAAATTACAGAATGTCATTTTCTCTACAGAATCACATTTTTTCCCTGCAGTTTAATAAATAACAATAAATACACAGAAGCATTTTCTCCCTTGGCTCGCCGACCCCTTCGGTGGAACACTCAACACGATAAATGACAAACAATACTAAAAGTCTACAACCAATATCCAAAGTGTACAACCAACACAAATAATACTCAAAGTTTAAAACCAACTAATATCCAAAGTTTACACAACCAGTGAAATCATCATGGATAGAAGTCTACAACCAATATCCAAAGTGTACAACCAACACAAACAATACTCAAAGTGTACAAACACTAAAATATCATCTCATCAAACAGTCCTAACTCGACTACTGCGGATCTGGTGGAGGAGGGGCACCGCCGTGCCTCATGGATAGAAACATCTCGTACTCCTTCCGTAAAATCGTCACCGATGAAGAATGTAGTGACGTCGTGGAGTCGTGTCGATAAAGAAGGTAGTGATGCCGGCGGAGTCGACGACGATGAAGACCACCGAACGATAATAACGCCCCAACACTGCTAGTCGCTGGTATGAATCTACGGTAGATAACAGCCTCGTACTGCTATCAACCATCGAATCCTGCATCAACGTCAGCCTCTCGCCCATGGATAGCTGTGATGCCTACAGATCCGTCACGCTGTGCTATGTCGACGCTCTGAGATCAGTGACGCCCGCTCTGTCCTCTTAGTCATATCCCTGAGCTCCATAATACTGCGGTCGAGCGTATCCAATCATGCTAGAAGCGCAGCATCGTCCGTATGGTGCTGCTTCTGGATCCATCGTAGCAACTCATCACGGACAGACTCCACCATCTGCTAGGCTCGGGCAGACTCCTGGGAGTGCTGTGGGCCATGCACACTAGCAGGCGAGGTCCTAGAGGACTGTGTCACAACTAGGGCGCCATTGGATCCTGTACCGTAGTACGTACCCCTGTGGAGACCACCAGCGGTGGTCACCACAGCTCGTCCTCTGACGGAGCTGGAGCGGACTTCGAGGAAGTACCGGCCTCTC
>JANAVB010041619.1:1474368-1679368 GCA_029216955.1 Iris pallida
ATCCTGAGGATATGTATGAAAGCTTGATACTTTGATACGTATCCTGAGGATCCTGCAGGTAACGTGTTGTGGACACAACATGATAGGATCATTGGCGCCATTTTTCTGGCAACGACACTGTCGGCATTAAAGGATAGCTCCCCGCCTATCTCCCCAGTCCCTGTAAAACGTCCAGCTAATCTTCTGCCTAAATCCTCTCTCAATGTCAAGGTCGTGGCGGCTGACCTCCAACAGCCGCATGGAAATGTAATCTTCTCTTGAACTGTCGAGTTGGGGAATGCCCCGACAGTCCAAACTCTCTTCATTCCTCGCATCGACCTACCCCTCTATCTTCTTCATCTCCAAAACTCTCTCTCCTCCAGCGCATACCACCCGCATCTTTCCCTCTCTCGATACCCCTACACTTTCTCTGTTCCACCTACAGCAATCAGGTGGCTTGTGGATATGCTGGGATAATTCTATCTCTGCCTCTGTTGCTTTCTCTTCTAATAATGTTTATTCTCCTTAATACTAATGACATCAATAACACCATCTCATGGAGTCTCTTCTGTGTATATGGCTGCCCAATCAGAAAGGACAGACCTCTCTCTGGAATACTATCAAAGAGTCGAAATCTGAGATAGTTAATCTATCGCTGCCTCTGTTGAGTCGAGATAGAAGATAGTTCTATCTCCCTGTTTGCAAAAACAAAAGTATTATCTTTATTTCACAAACTTTGTAAGAATATTACAAGAATTCTGGGAAAGTACACTATAGGAATCCGATCTGGATGACGATCGCTTATCCCTTGGACGATTGAACTTTTGAAGACGAAAGCTTTTGAAGATGACTGAAGCAGGAAGCCTCTGATGGAACGAAGGCAGGAAGCCTCTGATGAACTAAAGGCGAAGAGCCTCTGAAGAACGCAGCAGCACTTTAGCAAGAACTCCTGGATTCTCTGAAGAGAATAATCTCTCTGTTGTATCTGATCTCTCCGATCTCTCCCGTCTCTCCTCTTGAATGAAAACGAAACTCTATTTATAGAGTTCTGAAATAACTGTTTTGGGCAGTTATTCTGGAGAGTGCCTGGTTGAAGTGCGCCTGTTTTGAGCACGTATGACAACTGCGCCTGTTTTCACTCCGTTATCACGAACGTGCACCACTGCTTTAGACACGTGGCATTATTTGATTGAAATGCGCTTGGTCGTGTACAGTTAGTGGGACACGTGTTGGACATGTAGAGTGGTAGTTAGACGTTGAATTAGTCAAAGCGCGCCTGTTTCAGGGACACGTGCAAGCTCTGAATTGATGTTGTATTGAACTGCGCCTTCTTCACTGAGACGTAGGCGCAATCTGAAAAGTGCGCTTAGTTCGGATAGAAGTAAGTGCAGTTTTCAAACAGCGCCTGGACAGCTGTCATGTCTTCTTCGAGCGCCGCGCAATCATAGGAATGATAGCGCCGTCTCGATCTTCGTGTTTGTCGGTAATGACTCCACGTCAGTTAAGCGCGGTTTGTAAAGTGCGCCTCTATGATGCAGAAATAGGCGCGTTTTGATTTTTGTTGGTGAAGTAGGCGCCATCTGTGTGTAGGCGCGTTCTGATTAATCTGTTGAATTTAACTTAGGCGCGGTTTGATTTTTTGGACCTACAAGACCCCCTTCAAAGTTTTCGAAAGTTGATTTTATTCAAAATTTCGAAATACTTTGAATTTTGAAAATCAAATCAAGTCGCACATAGGCTAAGCTGTCTGCTCGATCTGGAAGGATTAGCCTCACGTTTCAGGACATTTAATGAATATCCGAATGATGAATCTTCATTTTTCAAGACTGATTGAATTCAATTCTTTATGGAGGAATATAAACCACCGGATGATGTGAGGAAGAGGATAAACCGTCAGATGATGAAGATGAACGGTATAAACCGTCAAATGGTGTGATGAACGGGATGAACCGTCAAATGATGATGATGAACGGGATGAACCATCAAATGGTGATGATGAACGGGATGAACCGTCAAATGGTGATGATGAACGGGATGAACCGTCAAATGGTGATGATGAACGGGATGAACCGTCAAATGGTGATGATGAACGGGATGAACCGTCAAATGATAATGATGAACGGGATAAACCGTCAGATGTATGTGATAAATCGTTAAAAGAACGAAATGAATCGTCGAAAGAACGAAATGAATCGTTGAAAGAACGAAATGAATCGTCGAAAGAACGAAATGAATCGTCGAAGAACGAAATGAATCGTCAAAAGAACGAAATGAATCGTCAAATGATTATAGTGAATGGATGAGCCATCGGATAATTTTGTATAGGATGTTCATTTAGAAGATATAGTCAATCGATGAATTTGACCAATACTGGTGTCAGAATCCCATGATCTGGAATCAGAAGAATTGGAGCGCTCGTCACTATCAGATTTAGAGACTGCTGGGGATAACACTTGCGGAGAAGCATATCCGAGCCCTCTGTTAGTCCTGCTGTAGTACATTTCAGACTTTCCATATGGAACAGTTGTACGAACAGGAGTTCGCCTTCCTTTGCCGTAGTTGAGGCCACTTTTGAAGTCGTAGCCCATCTTTCGGAGGATGTCTTTGCACTGCTGACTGTAACGATGATGCTGAATAGGTCCAGTATCGTTAACTTTGCTGTCATCCGTATAGCTGAACTTTTGTTCTGGTCCTTTACTAAAAAGTATTGGACTCTCGCCTTTCTTTTGAGAAGGAACAATAAAGCAGGACTTCTCTGGCCGATCATTTGAGACTTCCGTCTGAAGAGCTTGCACAATTCCCATTGTGAATGATTGGAAGCTATCTAACATTTCCAAATAATACTTAGTATAGTAGATGACATCAGTATACTGGAAAGGAGATACATCTTCATTGATATACACAGTGGTATTTACAACAGGACCTTTAGCCTTAGCAGACTTGGTCAGATTGATTACAAGAGGGGGAGAGGAAGAACGTGAAGGAAGTTTAGACTTGTTTACGACGGAGGTCAATAACAAGCGGCTCAGAGGAGGTGAGCTCCCTATTTTTCTTGTCTTTGATAACAAGTGGCTCAAAGGAAGTGAGCTGCTTTTTGATCTTATTATGACGTAAGTCAATAACAAGAGGCTCAGAGGAGGTGAGCTCCCTTTAATCATCATCAGTTGGCTGTTTCTGAATTGGCAAGTGAATAGCCAATAGTTTAGAGGACTGAGGATAAGAAACCCGCCCTTTAACAGGTATGATGAGGGTTTCACTGGACGTTGCTTCCTGATCTTCTTCTGTGTCAAGAGACAGAACAATCTTCATGAATTCCTTTTTATACATGCGAGAGTCATTGCAATATGCCTCAACTCCTTTGAAGGGATGGAGATCAGCCACCTCCTTATGGACTTCTCCATTGTCATCAATGTATTTAAAACATTGATGAAGAGTGGAAGGAACGATGTTATGTTCATGCAGGAATGGCCTCCCCAGAATAGCATCGTATGAGCAGCCATGGTTGTCGATGATATAAAAGGTAACCTTAGTGCGCAGATTGCCTATTTGTAGTTTTAGGCGAATCTTGCCCAAAGGTTCGCTTTTACCTTGGTTGAATCCCAGAATGGTGGTAATGGTAACAGAAAGACTATGCACAGGTATTTTTAGTGCATCTAGCATAGTCTTCGTCATAATGCTGAGAGCAGACCCAGGATCAATCAATAGACGATCAACCTTCATGGAATCGATATAGCCCATAAAATATAGAGGACGGTCATGTCGATTATCTTCTAGCAGCATATCGTCCTGCGTAAAAGTGATGTTCGGCATCAAGTCCAGAACACTGTGGCAGTGTAGGCAAGAAACTGGTTCTGCTTCCAGCTTCTTGAGGAAAGTCAAGCAGGTTTCTGCTTGCATCAGGGCTTCACTTAGAGTTTCCCGAGTCTCTCTGGAAAGACGCAAGAGCTCGAAGATTGACAATCTGGCTGGTGTATTAGCTAATTGAACCAAAATGTCGAAATTGTAAGGCTTCTCAAATCCTGTGAGTGATGATTTCTTCAGAGGTTTGTCGAAGCGGACTTGTTGCTTGCCCTTGTCTACTGCAGTAGATTTGGGAGGAATAGACACCACTACTGGTGCAGATGCAGAAGGATTCTCCTCAATAGATGCAGGTTGTGCTGGAGCAGACTCCGAAGAAGACTCTGGAGCTTCTGGGACTTCCCGTTGATATGTTTTTCCTAATCTGGTGCCGATCAAGATCTCTTCTTCGTTTGTAGGGTCGAAGGACACCATGTTGCAAGTCTTTATCTTGCCTTTAGAACGATCTTTCTTCTTGGAAGATGAGACTTCAAACTCTGAAGCGAGATCAGGATGGATCCACATAATTTTACCATTATCAAGAGATAATGGAACAAGGCCTTTATTCTGAGAAAGAGGGAGATTCTCAATCTCAAGAGTAGCTTTGGGGATTGGAATGACGCCGTCTTGCACCATCAGAGGAGGAAAGTCTCCAAATTGAACTGAGACCATGTTTGCGGTCACAGTCTTTTCGTCTTGTTGAAGAGTGATAACCCCAGCGTTGACTAGCTCTTGGATCTTGCCTTTGAGCACGTAGCATGCTCGAGTAGGATGTCCAACAAACCCATGATGTCATCTTCATCGAAAGAGTACTCTTCTTTAGGACATGGTGCTCTTTGAGGTTGTTGTGATGGAATAGGTGCAGATTGAGCAACATTGACAGCCAGTGCTTCTTTATTCTTTAGATTTATGGCCAAAGCTTCTTTAGGAGTAGATGTATCTTTACCCCTCTTGTTATTTTGGTGATTGTTGTTAGAGTTTGAGCTATGATCGCCTTGGTCAGGATTCATGTGAACCCCCAATGTCTTGAATTTTTCAGCGCTGAGTTCTGCTGCCTTAGCATTGATAATGAAAGAAGGCCAGTCTTGGAATTGAGTTGCCCCTGTCCACATACTGATAATTGGCAAGAGATTATTCTTGCAAGTATCAATTGTAACAGCAGATGGTGTTCCCATTGGCATTTTGAGAGCTTCGCGACGGAACCTCTCGATAAATTGCTCAGCAGGCTCATTATTTCTTTGTTTAATTTTAATGAGGGCTGACATGGTCATGTCGTTGACGCCTTCATAAAATCGTTCAAGGAACATCTGTTTGAAACTAGCAAAAGAAGTGATACATCCGTCTGGTAGACTTCGGTACCAGTCATAAGCAGCGCCAGTTAAGCAACTGACGAATACCCGAGTAAGAAGGGCATCATTAGGCTGAAGAGGATCAGTCATCAATTCAAAATGATTAATATACTGATTGGGAGATGAAGTACCATCGAACTGCATAATGGTGGAGAATTTGTATTTTGGTGGAAACTGCATTTCTTCCATTCGGCGGGATAGGGTTGTTTAATGCCCAACCGTTGTAAGCCTTCCCTTTGTGTATAGGCTTCAAATTGATTCCGCAATTGTTCAACAGCATCATTAGCGTTCCCTAAAGATTGAGGATTACTAGATTGATTGGTGATGGCCGGAGGAGGAACTGTATGGTAAGCATCACCCCCAGCACCAGTTTGGCTAAGAGTAACCTGAGCTGGTACTGTGATGTTCGGAAGAGGTGGTACCCCCAGACCAGGGTTCTGAGGAGTAGAAGAAACCAATGGTTCAGGAGTTATGACCGGTGGGGTGTGTTGAACCATAATAACATCATGCATTTTAGCCATCATTTCGGCCATAGTCTTCAATTGTTCTTCTAGTGCAACAATCCTTTGATTCTGATTGTTAGAACCAGAAGCATCTTGTTCTTCAGTGACGTATGCTGTCACTTCTCGTGCCATGACAGATGACACAGTTTGTTCAGAGCCATCACTGTCGACAGCAAAGTCCGAATTACCCCCATCATGAGAAGTAGACCGATCACTGTAAGGAAGATTCCTTTGACCGATTGTTTCTCGGCTTCGAGATCGAGTATGCTGGTAAACACCATCATCTGATTCTCTAAGTCGGTCAAGATAGTGCTGGCTAGGTCTCCGGATCTTTCCATGCTTGCATTTTCTACCCCCAGAGTCTCTGGAAGTCATGTTGACGGAGGCAAACATTACCTCTTCTTCATCATCAGTCCTTTGATCAACAGAAGGGAAAGTCAAACGCTCGAAGACAGAATGTTTGGTTGTTTGGCAACAACATTTGATAACCACTTCGTGAGGATGATTGCAATGATGAATTTGTGATTGTTTGGGAGAACTGGGGATGATATTCCGTTTCTGCCTGAGATGATCCCGAAGATCAGAGATAATGGGACGAGAAGAAGTAGCAGGGATATACTCATAGATGACATTTGGAACATGATTCCGATTTCGTAAACGTTCGATTCCATGAGTATAAAGAGAGGTACTCATCTGATTGGCGTAATTGTCAGGATTCTTTGCCCTAAAAGGTTGATATTGAGACAAGTTGATCTTAGCATGTTTGCGTTTCACAGAGGTAGGTTTTGATTGGGGTTTTCTATTGAGATATGCCCGTAAATCATTTAAACCGCCCCTGGGAATCTCAGTTTGTGAAACTTGTAATTTGCCTTGTTCGGATCGTGAAATCCGCAAATTAGGCAATTCCTGAATATTTGCCTTGGGAGTAGGTAAAATACCTCTCTGATTAGTACGAGAACCCTTGTTAAGGGGGATATTCGTACTAATAGGTGCAGAGGCACCATCAGTTGGATCCTCCTCGATAAGAATCGAAGAAGACTTGGAAAAGGCCAGAGGACCCTTTCCATTGTTTGAGATGAAGGGATAGCTAAAGAGCATTTCCCTCTGTTATCTTCCAAGTTTTGCGCTTGGGAAGATTGGGAGAAGACCAAGGGGCCTTTTCCTTTTGATGGAATGGAAGAAGGAACAGCCAAAGGACTGTCCTCAGCAAACTGCGCCTGTACAGTTTTGGGTTTCTGGATTCTGGAGTGATCCGGAGTAGACTGCGCCTGGGCAGACTGCGCCTGAGTAGACTGCGCCTGTTTAGTCAGGGCAGCAGATGTATTGGATTGAGCCTTGGCAGCAGCAGAAGATTTGACTTGTGCCAATTTGGCACAAACTGTGCCAGAAGAAGGTTTGGTGGCAGACTGCGCCTGTTTCCCTAAGGAGAGAACAGACTGCGCCTGATTGTGAGGCAGAGATTGTGCTGTTTTGGCATGAACTGTGCCAAAAGATGGTTTAACAACAGACTGCGCCTGTTTCCCTAAGGAGAGAACAGACTGCGCCTGATTGTGAGGCAGAGATTGTGCTATTTTGGCATGAACTGTGCCAGAAGATGGTTTAACAGCAGACTGTGCCTGTTTCCCTAAGGAGAGAACAGACTGCGCCTGATTACCAGAGATAGACACTGGTGTCTTAGAAACAGCAGGTTGTGCCGAGGAAGTGGCAACGTTCTTCATTAGAGAAGTAGCAGAGTTCTTGGGAGCCCACACTGAGCGAGTCTTGCTCTTGACGGAAGTCGTAGTGCGGCGAGGAGTGCTTTGTGCATTAATCATTGCTTCGTAGGCCGTTTGGTCAACTTTCACGACCAAAGTCTTCTGCGTCGAGCCGATAGACGCCGTGTCACATTGAGTTGTCACCTTTTCATCAGAGGAAAAGGTCGTCCCCAGCAGAGTCGCCATTTTTGTTTGCAAAAACAAAAGTATTATCTTTATTTCACAAACTTTGTAAAAAATATTACAAGAATTCTGGGAAAGTACAACTATAGGAATCCGATCTGGATGACGATCGCTTTATCCCTTGGACGATGTGAACTTTTAAAGACGAAAGCTTTTGAAGATGACTGAAGGCAGGAAGCCTCTGATGGAACGAAGGCAGGAAGCCTCTGATGAACTGAAGGCGAAGAGCCTCTGAAGAACGCAGCAGCACTTTAGCAAGAACTCCTGGATTCTCTGAAGAGAATAATCTCTCTGTGTGTAATCTGATCTCTCCGATCTCTCCCGTCTCTCCTCTTGAATGGAAACGAAACTCTATTTGTAGAGTTCTGAAATAACTGTTTTGGGCAGTTATTCTGGAGAGTGCCTGGTTGAAGTGTGCCTGTTTTGAGCACGTATGACAAACTGCGCCTGTTTTGAGCACGTATGACAAACTGCGCCTGTTTTCACTCCGTTATCACGAACGTGCACCAACTGCTTTAGACACGTGGCATTATTTGATTGAAATGTGCTTGGTCGTGTACAGTTAGTGGGACACATGTTGGACATGTAGAGTGGTAGTTAGACGTTGAATTAGTCAAAGCGCGCCTGTTTCAGGGACACGTGGCAAGCTCTGAATTGATGTTGTATTGAACTGCGCCTTCTTCACTGAGACGTAGGCGCAATCTGAAAAGTGTGCTTAAGTTCGGATAGAAGTAAGCGCAGTTTGATCAAACAGCGCCTGGACAGCTGTCATGTCTTCTTCGAGCGCCGCGCAATCATAGGAATGATAGCGCCGTCTCGATCTTCGTGTTTGTCGGGTAATGATGACTCCACGTCAGTTAAGCGCGGTTTGTAAAGTGCGCCTCTATGATGCAGAAATAGGCGTGTTTTGATTTTTGTTGGTGAAGTAGGCGCCATCTGTGTGTAGGCGCGTTCTGATTAATCTGTTGAATTTAACTTAGGCGCGGTTTGATTTTTTGGACCTAACCTACACTCCCCCACCCTATCTTAGATATTGGTAAATCTTCTCTGGAGATATTAGTAAATCTCTTCTGGCGATGATACATGTGTTCCATGAGTTCTGAGTCTCATATAGAATTCGGACATACGTATCGACTGGCCAACAGTACATATGGGACGTACGATAGGATTTAACTGTTAATAAAATTACATGTTAGAAGACTTAGCAGTTATTTGTGTAACGTGTTGTGGACACAACATGTATAGGATCATTGGGTGGGGAGGACAGACACTAGATGGGGGGACGTATTGTGGACACAAAACACGTTGAGTCAGATCCTGGCGCCAATTATCCCTTGCAGGATCCTCAGGATACGTATCATACGTATCAAGCTTTCATGACGGATACGTATCAAAGAGTTGTCTACAAACATCGTTACCCCTTGGTGCTGCATTGGCGACTTCAACGCCATAACTCGGCCGGAAGATAAGGTGGGGGGACGTGGGTTTGATTCTCTCAGTGCTACTCCCTTTATTCGAATGCTCAACCACTGCGGGCTGATTGATATGGGCTGTACTGGGCCTGCTTACACTTGGTCCAATGGTCGAAGGTCGGAATTCTATATCAGAGAGAGGCTAGGCCGGGCATTTGCGGACGGCCATTGGTGTCACCGCTATCCTTTCGCAACTGTCTCCACCTTGCCTCGCTACAACAGTGATCATGTGCCCATACTTCTCAATACGAGCAGCAACACCCCGCATAAAAAACATCCTCTCCGATTTGATTCTCACTGGATGCATAGTCCGAACTTCTCGAACACCCTCTCATCCATCTGGGCAGAAGAAGAGGGCAATACAAATCGTACTCTTATTGACAAGCTTCAGACAACTGTTGTAAAGCTGAAAAATAGAGTTTCATCGAATTCGATAATATCAAGAACCGTATTTCTTCTCTTCATAATGAAATCCTCCTTATTCAAAAGGAGCAGGTCTCCGAGGAAAATCTTCGGGACGAGAAGTCAGTCTGAATGGAACTCAAGTCACTTCTCACATTGGAGGAGACCTATTGGAGGCAACGGGCCAAGTGCAGATGGATCCATGAAGGGGATAATTGCACCAAATATTTTTATGTCAAAGCCACCACTCGAAGGCATAGGAACGACATCCGATCCCTCCAACTGCCCTCCGACGTATGGACAAATGATCAAGCACAAATTTTTGCTCCCATCATCGATCACTTCAGAACCCTTTTCGGAACGGACGACTCTATGCCAATAGATGATTCATTCATCATCTCAGACCATCCTATCAGCTCAGAAGAGAATCAGGGCCTGGGAGAAGTTCCCAGTAGGGAGGAGGTCGAGAGCACTATAAAGGGAATGGGTACGCTTAAAGCCCCTGGGCCTGACGGGTGTTCCGCCTTACTTTACCAGAAGAACTGGCAGATTGTGGGTGACGAACTCACGAGCACAGTGCAACAAGCTTTCATCACCGGATCTCTCCCACCCAAGATCAACCACACACACATTGTCCTCATCCCTAAACGAGATCATCCTGCCTCTCTTGTGGATTTCCGGCCTATTGCACTTTGTAACGTGTCATACAAAGTCATATCAAAGATCATCACTGCCCGAATCCGTCCTCTCCTCGACAAGCTCATCTCCTCCTATCAAAATGCGTTCGTTCCTGGAAGACATATCACCGATAATGTCATTATCGCCCATGAAGTATTCAATGCCATGAAGTTCATGTCGAAGAAGAAAAATTAATTTGCACTCAAGATCGATTCATCCAAAGCTAATGACCGAATAGCATGGCCATTCATCAAATCGGTGCTGCATGGGGTCAGAATCCAAGGCCGTACCAACGCTCTCATCATGGAATGTATCACTACTCCTAGCTACTCCATTCTTATCAATGGTCACCCTGAGGGCTGGTTCAAGCCAAAGAGGGGCATTCGCCAAGGATGACCTATGTCTCCCTACATCTTTATTCTATGCTCCAAAGTTCTCTTCAGGCTCTTTTACACCTACGAGCGGAACGATCTCTACCATGCCATCTGTATCAATCGGTATGGTCCCTCCATCTCATACTTGTTTTTTGCTGATGATTTGCTCATCTTCGGCCAGGCCAAATTGCCCGCGCTCTCCACCGTTCAGGAGATTCTCCATACATACTTGTGCTGGTCAGGGCAGCTGATCAACTACGGCAAGTCTTCTATTCACTTCAGCAAATGGGTCAATAACCAAACAAAAGAGTAATATGGCCATCGCTCTACATCTCTCCCCAATGGCATCGAACGACAACTACTTGGGACATGCCCTCCTTCTTTCCAAAGGAAAGTGTAGCACTTACTCATTATTGATAGCCAAACTTACAAACAGGCTCCAAGGTTGGAAATCCAAACTCTTGTCGCACGCCGGGAGATCGGTGCTTATCCAGTCGACGTTAGCGTCGATCCCCATCTACCACATGTCGGCGTATAAGATTCCCAAAGCCATCTCTTACAAAGTATCACTGCATCAGAGGAGTTTTTGGTGGGGACACGACAGTGTCGATCGCAAAATTTATTTCCTTTCCTGGGACAAACTCAAAACCAAAATGGGAAGGCGGGCTCGGCTTCAGGAACCAGGCTTGGGTCAATGATTCTCTCATCGACAAATTACTGTAGAGGCTTCTCGACCAACCGTACCAGCTGTGGGCATGGCTACTGACGTGCACTTACCTTCACAACAGCTCCATTTGGTCCGTTAAGAAGTGTAGGCGGGCTTCTGTAACTTGGTCGAGCATCTTAGATGTCTGCAAATATTTTATGGGCAACATCTGTTGTAGGATTAAAGGGGGCTGGATCGACATCTATGAAGAGCCATGGGTGCCAAATCTTCCGGGTCACAAAGTTTTCTCCCTCCGCGCGACTGCCAACGGGCCTAGACTAGTACGGGACCTCATGATTCCGGGATCGCGTAGATGGAACATTCCCTTGATTAACTCCATATTCACCAGTCTGGAAACCAATGCCATCCAAGCAATTCAACTAAGCGAGGATGAAGGACCTGATTCTCTCATATGGACATGTGCCCACAACGGTTCGTTCTCCGCCAAATCAATGTATGAAGCCATTATAAGGCAGTCCCCTAGCTCATCGTCTGCGGGCACTCGATTCCCTTGGCAGCGGCTCTGGAAACCAAACAGACTCCTGTCCAGAGTTAATATGTTCCTATGGAGGCTTCTAATCAACGGCCTCCCGCTCCTTCACGCCATCAACAAGCGAATTCTGAGTGTTTTCCCTCTCTGTCCTTTCTGTCTCCTACATAATGAAGATGCTAACCATCTATTCCTATACTGCAATGTTATGCGTGTTACCTGGTTCATCAGCTCGTTGGGAATCAGATTGGACAACAACGTCACAGTCCACCAGTTAATAGAGGGATGGACCTCGGAGTCATCGTATGAAGCTTTCATGAAGGGTGCCTCGTTTCTCTGGGCTATATGAAAAGCTAGGGGGAACTGTGTATTTCGGAGCGTTGTGCCTAATCCCCTCAGCATTGTTGCTTCAGCCAACTCTATAATTGATGCCTATGCGGGACAAGCTATGAACCATATGGAAGCTCTACGAGGGATCATCACTGACATTTGCAATGCAGACGTTTGGTCGGTACCGCCAGATGGGACTATCAAGATTAATGTTGATGGGGCGACAGAGGCACCCACCATCGCTGTGGAAGCCATTGCTAGAGATTCGTTAGGTCGTTTGCTCACCGCCAAGACATGGTGTTCTTCTGCCCCGATCTTCTATGAACCTAGCCTTTCAGCCGAACTCCATGGCATCAGAATCGAACTTCAGCTGGCCACTCAATGGCCCGACAAGAGGATCATTATCGAAGGAGACTGCCTAACGGCCCACAGAATCCTCAAGGGAGAGAGGCAACTCATCCCGTGGAAGCTGGTAGACCTCGTCCACACTATTCGGTGTGCCATCCCAGAGGAGCAACCCACTGCCTTTACCTTCGTCAAGAGAACGGGCAACCGAGTGGCCCACCTTCTAGCCGAGATGGCCCTGCTGAACAAATGTTCTTCCAATATTGTTTCTTCCCCTAGTTGCATTACTGCTATTGTAGCCGAGGAATACCCTCCGAGTGCAAGCCATTTGGTTCATTCTTGACAATATTACAAACCCTATTCAAAAAAAAGTTTGGAATTACTTTGATTATGTATACTTTTTAATTATGATGTTGGTATCAATAACTCTATTTCATACAAAATACCATCACAATCAACTTGATACTAATCTTAGCATAAATTTTCATGTAATTTTTTAACCACCACCTATCTATACTTCTGGAACACCCACCCTTTGCTGTTCACTTTCTTCCAGGCACTCAATGGACATGAGTACAGAGGCATGTTCGAAGTCTACAAAGACGCCAATCGGCCTGCATCCCCCGTGAGAAAGGAAGAGATACCTAAGTATCCGAGTACTCCGGGGAGTCAATCCAAGGACTACAAACGGTCAAAGATGATGAACTATATGAGAACTTCGGGAAGAGATTTCAAGGACTTCTATTACTCGATGACAGAAGGATCCAACAAGCCGGAGAAGGCGAGGCCGGGCGCATTCAAGTCGCACTCGGGGCCTCTGTGGATGAAACTGCCACCGGAGGAAAGGAAGCTGGAGTGCACATTGGAGGAGCTTTGCAGGGGGTGTAAGAAAGAGATCAAGTTTATTAGAGATGTCATAGAGAAGAATGGGTAAAAGTCTTTGCAACTTTTTTATTGTCCTGGATTAGTGAGGGGAAAACATTAACATGAAGATTTTTTGTTGGCTCTCACTTCAGTTTGACTAAACTCATATCCAATTGTTGGACAAGATATTATTGTGAGGGATGTGCATAGGTTCCATCCCTTACTTGAAGCGTCTTGTTCATGTGGTAGTTTTTGGTGACCATATATACAAGGTAAGCAAAATTCTTCGCAGGCTTCACTTAATTATTTTTTGTAGTTATTTCCTTTCATATGATTGTATTAAAGCTTCACAATAATTGTTTCCTACAAAATTGATTAGCTATGTTTACAAGGACCTGGGAAAATGGCGTCCGCATCTCTATCATCTTTGTATCTATATTCATACTATATAGGAAACTAAGGGTCTGCTTGGTAACGGTGTTTTCACTTGTTTTGGGGTATTTTGAACAGACCTTTTGTGATAACCCCTACTTGTTAATTTTTTGAGGCACCGGTTTTGGTCGGCTCAAAAACCCCCCAAAATCGGTGTAATGTATTTTTGAGTGGCTATATAAACACCTCAAATTGGTGGGTTTTGAGCGACTATTTTTTATTCCATTTATATCATTACAAAAATTTATGTAATTGTAACTACTAATACCCTTTTCTATTTAATTTATTCGTGTAAAAAACTTCCAGAACAGCTCGTTAGTGAATTACCAAGCATGGATTGGACTAGTTTAAAAGCCTCTACTTAAAAACCATCCAAAACTGAACCCCTCATAACCGCTCATAACCGGTACTCTAAAAACACCTCATAATTGCTACCCCTACAATTGCCAAACAGACCCTAAATGTATCTGATGCAGGAGTAGAATCGATCAACTTGACCAGTTGGTTGACCAAAGCAATCCGATCAATCGATGATGAGCATAATAATGCAAGCGAACATCTAAGACTCCTTTACTACATGCATCCTATCCTATATTCCAGGTCCATGTCGGTCCCTGCTTCTATCATGGATTTTATTTTTATGGCAAATTCATATGGTTCTAAAAACATATCTGAAATATAGCTTCCAGGGTTAAAACGAACTAGCACATGAATCTCAAATCTTATTGGCTTGAAGGTGTTGGGTTTTGGCCTTTGTATTAGAAACTTTAGTCCCACATCGGCTAGGCCAAAGGAGTTGTATCTCTATATATTAGCTATGCTATTTTAGAGATGCACATGTGGTGTGGAGGTGCACATGGGTGTGCCATGTGGGGTTATTTTTCCAATGGGAAAAAGGCTAAATAAATAATTGAAAGCATTCTTGCTTTTTGCTCTTAGGAAATTTATTTCCATAGGAACTACCTCGGACTCGGACTCGGGCTCATGGGCGCATGAGGCATAATGTAGCGTTTTGTTGGCGCACTTTGCACTTAGTTAAGTTGCGCAAGCTAGCAACGAGCCACTTGCGCGGCCAGGTGCGCTGCCAGGTTGTGCGGCCAGTTGTGCAGGCCAAGTTACGCGACCAGGTTGCGCTGCCAGGTTGTGCGGCCCAAGTTGCACGACCAAGTGCGCGCCCAGTGGCACGCCAGTGGCGCAACCAGTTGCGCGCACAGGTGCGCGCCCAGTTTCGCGGCTGGCGCAGGGTGCACAGAGCGCGTAGGTGGCACATGTGGCGCAAGTGCGCATACTGCGCGCAGTGTGCAAGGCGTGCAGGGTACGCGAGTTGTGCAACTTGCTTCAGATCGTATATATGCATGATCTGAGCGGTTACTTCACGTTCGGAGTGGTTATTACCACATCCCGAATGTTGTGCTAACCGGGCAGTTGCTACTCGGGCCTATAAAAGTTCTCTTCTCTCTCACAGGCAAATACACAAGATATATACAGAGAGTTACAAAAGTTTACAATTGTTTCTTAACACAAGTAAATAGAGCCTGTCAGAGTGAAGAGAAGCTTTGCACCAGCGTTGCTTTTGCACGGGAGTCCATGTATGATCCGAGGAGCCAGAAGAGCAGAAGTGTTCCAAAGTTTTCCGACGAACTTGCTGGTTCCTGGAAGCTATTCTTGTGGGGCAAATATAGCTTTGAGCAACGGTGATCATTCACCCCAGCAGGCCATCTTCCACCTTTCGCCTGTCATCTTCTTCGATGTTGTGGATTACGGAATTTTTTTAGATTCTCGTAATATCATATGCTGTTGTAACGAGATCTTCTTAGATCTTCGTTAAACTTGTGCAACATTCCTAGAAGTGTTGCGTTGGAACATTGTTCTTACAATTGTTTCATCTTCTCAGTTTTCCATCAAAAAATTATGCCCCGGCACTAACAGAAGGAATATACTTGGCATGAACTAAAATATATTTGTTATTTATACAAGTGTATACATGACATGAACTGAAAGTTACTATTATGTATCTAGTTATTTGGATTAGTTTGATGGATTTACAAAGTTACTCTTTCTTTTCTGAATTTACTTTTGTCTACTAAAATTTTTTGTGACCTTTCGGCTTTGCAGATTCGATGGCCACCCCAACAATGAGAGAGGTCACAAAGCTTCAAGTAATAGTGACAACTAATAGGAGGGGAATAGCTATGAGGAAGTAAGAGAATGAGAAGAAGATTGTTGGCCAAATTATTTTCACAACCCTTAGACATTTTTTTAGCATCGCAGTTAATTTAGCAAATTTGTATAAAGCATACAATGTTTATGTAAGACATTTTGACTTTGTTTGTATTAAGACATTTTTTACTTTGTTATTGAAGTTCGTTTACCAACATTTATATTATAAAGAGCTTTGCTTTCATAAAATCTCAAGAGTATATATATATAATAAAGAGCTTTGCTTTCATATATATATATATATTTCAAAAAAATTTACAATTAAATAAAAGATGCATAGATATAACAATATTATCTAAATAGGAACGCTTTTTTACCATTCCAACATTCGCATACATTCTAGGCATTACAGTAAGTGACAAGAAAACTAACCTGTTGGCATTCCAATATTGGAACACATTTAAACTGTTCCAAATAAACATTACTTGGAACACTTTTTTCCGTTCCAAGAAATTTGGCAGCCCAAAAATAGGCACAGAATAGATGTGTTCTAGAAATTTTTTAGAACAAATTTTCTCCGTTCCAAAATAGGTTTTTTGGTGTAGTATTACATACCATAGTCAACAAGTGTTTGTGTCATCCAATGAATCTGTGCACAACAACAACCAGCCATATTGTATTCGGCCTCAGTTACTGAAAGAGCAATCGAGTTTTGTTTCTTACTAAACCAAGAGACCAAGGATTTTCCAAGGAATTGGCATGTGACGCTAGTGCTTTTTCGGTCGATCTTACATCCGACAAAATCTTCAACCGAGTAGCCTATAAGCTTAAAAGATGAAGATTTGGGATACCAAAGACCCATGTTTATGGTACCTTTGAGATAACAAAAAATACGCTTAATGGTGCATAAGTGTAATTCCTTGGGATTTGCCTGGAATCGTACACATAAGTATAAACCAAACATGATATCGAGACGACTAGCAGTTAAGTAAAGGTAGCTACCGATCATACCTCGATACTTACGGATGTCGACCGATATATCAACTTTATCGTAATTAAGCTTCATTGTAGTGGCCATAGGAGTTCTCATTGATTTGAATGTATCTAATTCAAGGCGTTTAAGAAGATCTTTGGTATATTTGGCTTGATTGATGAATGTGCCATGAGGGCCTCACTTGATTTGTGGTCCAAGAAAAAGGATAATTCTTCCATCGTACTCATTTCAAACTCATCCGACATAACTTTTGTAAAGTCTTCACAAAGTAATTTATTAGTGGAACCAAAAATGATGTCATCTAGATACACTTGGACTAATAAAAGCGTTCCATTGTAAGATTTGATGAATAATGTGGTGTCAACTTTTGCCCTTGAAGAAGTTGTGAGAAATTATAAAAGAGCTAAGATGCTCATACCAAGCACGATGAGCTTGTTTGAGGCCAGAAGGGTATTGTGAAGTTTAAAAACATGATCTGGAAAGTAAAAATCCTCAAAGCCAGTACGTTGCTTGACATACACCTCCTCTTTAATAACACCATTTAAAAAGGCACTTTTGACATCCATTTGCAAAAGATTTAAATCATTAAAGCAAGCAAAAGCACAAAGCATTCGGATGGACTCTAACCGAGCAACTAGTGTATAGTTTACTTAATAATCAATGTCTTTCTTTTGGTTATAGCCTTGAGCAACCAATCAGACTTTGTTATGAGTTATATCCTAATCCTCATTAAACTTATTCTGAAACACCCATTTAGTCCCAATAATAGGTTAATTATTGGGCCTAAGAACGAGTTCCCAAACAATGTTTCTTTCGAATTGATTAAGCTCTTCTTGCATTGCAAGCATCCAAAATTTATCATTAAAAGCATCATTAATGTTTTTAGGCTCTATTTGAGAAATAAGAGCCACATTGGCACAATGATCTCGGGTAGAAGATCGAGTGCTTAGAGCATCCACAGTGGGAGAGATTTCAAGTGCTATATTTTGACTTTAGTCAAATTTTGTATCACTTGAAGACTATAGTGGTCACTTGTTCATACTTGAAAATTGCTAGAAAGCTAAGAGATACTCCAGATTTGGATTATGTGATAGCTCCACTAAATTAATTTTTGGGCCCACCAATATTACCTAATTTTACCAAACATGGAAAAAAATAAAGAAAAAAAATAAGGAGGAAAAATATTACCAAACATGGAAAAAAATAAAAAAAGATGGAATATGTTAATTTTGAGTATTTGTTCAGAGTGTACCATTGTGTGCCAATATCAAGGAGACACTCCAAAAGTAATAGTTTACATAATTTCTAATAATTTGGAGTACGAGTTTGGAGTGTCTCCACTGTAGATGCTCTCACCCGTGAAAAGGGATCACCAATTGGGATGATGAGTGATAAACTTTCATTCCTTGGGAAGACCATTTGGAGAAGTTTATATGGTTGAAGAATTTTCAAGTGAAGAAATCTCAACTTCACAACTAGGTAAAGGTGTATCTGTGTCTCTAAGAGAAGAACTTTCCAAACCATAAAAAATCTCATCAACATCGGTTAAGGAACTAGACGTAGAAGTGTTAAGTTTGTCAAAAGAGAAATTGATAGACTCTTCAACCACAAGACTTCTTTTATTAAAAACACGAAAACTCTTACTATGCATTGAATATCCAAGGAATATACCTTCATAGGCCTTTTCTTCAAATTTGCCAAGGTTATCCTTGATGTTCAAGATAAAATATTTGCATCCAAAAACTTTAAAATATTCAATAGATAGAATTTGTCAAACCAAAGCTCATAAGAAGTTTTCTTAGAAATAGGTTTGATTAAGATCCTATTTATAACATAACATGTCGTGTTAACGGCTTCCATCCAAAAGTAATGAGGGAGCTTATATTGGTTCAACATGACTCTAACCATATCGTCGAGATTTCTATTATTTCTTTCTACCACACCATTTTGTTGTGGAGTTCTAGGATAAGCAGAATCATGATCAAAGCCATTTTTAACACAATATTTTTTTTGAAATCGGCATTGTCAAATTCACCTCCGTGATCACTTCTAATTGTTTTGATCATAATATCTTTCTTATTTGGAATACATCTACAAAAAGCCACAAATTCACAACAAGTATTACTTTTTTTGCAAGAAAAATAACCCAAGTAAATCTTGAAAAATCATCCACTAAAAAAAAAGCATAAAGTTTACCACCAAGACTAGCCACTCTACCATAACTAAATAAATCCATATGAATGAGTTGAAGGGGTCTAGTAGTGTTCACCGAGTTGATAGACTTGAAAGAGGATTTAGTCAACTTACTTTTCTCGCATTCCTCACATACCATGTCTTTCTTGAATGGAATGTTTGGGAGTCCTATAACTAGTTTCTTGGTGGCAAGTTGGGAGATGGTATCCATGTTGGCGTATCCAAGCCTCATGTGCCAAGGCCAACTTTCATCATTCTTTACTATTATACACCTGTCATTGTTAGTACCTTCAACGAGATAAAAGACATAATGTTATCTTCTCTAATGCCTTTGTATACTACGGAGCCACTTGTACTATCATAAATGAAGCATTGTGTTTAACAAAGTTAACAACATAACCATTATCCGTGAGATAACTAATGCTTAGAAGATTGTGTTTCAAGTTAGTGACAAGACAAACACTCTTAACACATAGATAAGGAGGGGATCTGATATTACCATGTCCAATAATGTATCCCGTCAAGTTATTGTCAAAGGATACATGTACTTCATTCTTCATCGATAGCGATGCAAATAATGAAGCATCTCCGGTCATGTGTCGTGAGCAACCGCTATCGAGAATCCACTTGCTTCTAGCATGCGATGGAGGGTTCACCTATAACATAAGATGAGGATGAAAACTTTGGTACCCAAAAATGACTAGGTCCTTGAATGTTAGTTTTAGGAACCCATTTTAGCACTCTCATATCAATATGCCTTCTCATTTGACAGTAATGAGATGTGTGTCGAAATAATCCATAATAATGGCATATAGTGTGTTTTGTAGTTCTAGTAGGAGGTGTGTCAGTGATTGAAGCATGAGATCTCCTAGCCTAATTTCTATTGTGACTATAGTAGAAGGCATGGTGAGATGTGTTCGTGTTAGATTGTGTTTTCTCTTCAGTGTTGTAACTGCCTGTTTTCAAAAATGAGGGAAAAATTGTCATTTTTATATTCCTATATTTTTGTAAATATTTATTTATTATTATTGTAATTTGGGGATTTGTTTAGTCGGACTGGAGTTTCGTCTAGTTTTGACTTGTGTTAGTGGCCCGGGTAGTTTAGACTCTAGTCGGGACCCAAAGATTAGATAAGCATGGCCCACAAACTCATCTCATTAGGCTAGTGCATTTAGACTAAACCCACATGACAAGTTTAGTCATTTAAAGATTAAAAACATAACCCTTTTGACTCCAAACCTTTGCGTACTCCTAGTTAACCAAAGGGAGACTTGATGAGGGCAACTTAGACATTTTCTAAATCTATTTAGGGCTCCCATATGGCAGCCCACCTTCCTATTAAAGTCTCACTTCATCTTTTTCCTCTTTCCATTTTTATTTCAAGCCCTAATTTAGGAGTTTTTTCCCAAACTGCTCCTACACCTCATTTTTTTTTTCCAAATTGAGCCAAATTTGTTTCATTCTCTTCCTTTGGAGAGGAAAAGCTTCTATTGGCTAGCTAAAAAGGAATTGAAAGGATTTGGAGCCTTGAAGCTTGGTGGAGATCTATATCTAGGAATTTTATATTGAGAATCCATCTTCCTTTTGGTATGAGCTCTCTAAACCCTTCCATTCTATTTCATTAGTGTAACTACATTCATTTAGGACCCAATTTGCATTAGGGTACCATTAGAGAGGAGTTGAGGCTCTCCTCTTCCTATTTGAAGGTTTTTTTCCTTTCATTTTGATACAAATTGGGAAAAATCAAATTTATGACCACCAAGTGTTCGATACGTGTCCCCAAAGAAACTTTCATGTCTTTTTTGAGTCGAGATTGGGTGTATGTGTCCTAAATAGGATACATGGTATTGTGTTATGGTATTTCATGATTTGCATGGTTAGATTTGGGTATATACATGAGTTTCTTTTGTTCAAAACAATCCAAATTCGTCATAATATTCATCCATGTTTTTAGTAGCCATAGCAACTTTAAAATTTCATAACTCCTAGCTCAAGACTCTGATTAATCTCCCGTTTTTCTAAAAGAATCATATCGAAGTTAGCTTTTCAAATATATATATATATATATATATATATATATAATAGGACTAATTCGTTCTAGAACTTTCTGTAAAACTATTTGAGTGTCAGTTGTCTGAAAGACGAACGTGTTTCGGTGTTTTCGTGATTTCGGGAGTTTTCAGACACGAAAATGCGATCTGTTTGAAGTTTCGGAAAGCTATTACGAAGGGATATGACATACTTTAATCCTAAAATTTAGTGAATAGGTATAATAGGTGCAGTATTGATTTTAAGTAGAAAACTGACTATACGACATAGACATTTTGTGTATCCTATGAGCCTATGTAGTATGGATATCAAGTAAACGTAGGTATCATAGGTTGTCAATAATATATATGATATATATATATATATATATATATATATATATATATATATATATTATTGTTTGGTAATATATTATTGTTTGGTAATATGTGTTAGTTAGTGTGTGTTAATGTTGATACAAATGGTTAACAAGTAAGCCAAATATAGATAAGTTATGTGTCAAGGTATTAAAGTTGTGGGCAAGGTACTAGTGTAATACTTGGGTACCATGAGGATATTGGTATCATGACACTCAAGTATCACGAGTAAGAATAAGTGAGTATTGGGACTTGAGTAAGGCATCCTATTTGGTATCAAGTATTAGTATTAGAGTTAGTTGGATAAGTATATCGGATGCTAAGGTATTGGTCAAGATACTAAGATATTGGATATTAGAACTAGGTAATATATAATATCAGGATGTCAAGTGCTAAGAGTAGGATGATTGTGTCTATGTGTGTGTGAGTGGTTAGATGTATGTTAGAATACCTTAGTTTAGTGTCTAGAGCGTGGTTAGTATTATATATTTGATAGATGGTTTGATATGATAGTTAAAGTTTGTTAGTTAGATGTCTATCTATGTTAGAGTTAAATATCTTAGGATATAGATATCAAAGTTAGATATGTTAGAGTTAAGGTACTTGGTATCTTGAGATACAAAGTAGTATCTTAGGATAATAAAGTAATGTGAGATATCTTAGGATATTGGTTTACCTTCACCAAGGTAATGGGATTTACCCTATTACAAGGTAAGGTATTGAGTTACCTTCAAGGTAATGGGTTTACCTTCAAGGTAATGGTAATTACCTAAGGTAAGGGTAAGGTAATAGCAAGGTATTGGTAGGATACTATGATAGATGGTTAGAGACTAGTTTAAGGTTTATTTAGGATCTATTAGCCTAGGTTAGTGGGTTATCTACTAGCCTAAGGTAAATATTACTAGGGTAAGGGTATTACCTAGTATCCAAGGTATTGGAATACCTTGGTAGGTAATGGTTAGAATTGGGATATTACTTAGATGGATAGGATATTAGGATATAGGCTAGAGTTGGTATCCTAGATTATAGGATATTATCCCATTGGGTAGTGTATAGAGTATATCTATATATATGTTGATTTGGTTATCTACCATCACTACAAGAATATTACCTTTTAGCGATGCCCAACAACATTGCTAAAATGGATGAAAACGTCGCTAAGTTTATTTTCTGACGTATTTAGCGACGTTTTATTGTTGTCGCGGAAAGCCTGGTTGCTAACAGGGAAAATGTCGCTAATCGTCGCTCTTACCGACGCACAAATACGTCGGTAATCCTGGAACATTTACCGATGTTTACCGGTGTACCGTCGGCAATATAGCGACGTTTATTACGTCGGTAAACATGGGTAAATCCTGAAACATTTAGCGACATTCTTACAATACGTACCGACGTTTACTGATTCTGTAAACGAGGGAAAATCCTGGGACATTTAGCGACATGTAGCGACATACCGACGTTTACCGACTCTGTAAACGAAGGAAAATCTTGGAACATTTAGCGACGTGTAGCGATGTTTACCGATGCTACATTACGTCAGTAGGCGTCGGTATACCTGCTGACTTACTGACGTTCACATTTTCTCCACAGAATCACATTTTCTTCCTGCCAAAAAAAATAAAAATAAATAAATTACAGAATGTCATTTTCTCTACAGAATCACATTTTTTCCCTGCAGTTTAATAAATAACAATAAATACACAGAAGCACCTTTTCTCCCTTGGCTCGCCGACCCCTTCGGTGGAACACTCAACACCGATAAATGACAAACAATACTAAAAGTCTACAACCAATATCCAAAGTGTACAACCAACACAAATAATACTCAAAGTTTAAAACCAACTAATATCCAAAGTTTACACAACCAGTGAAATCATCATGGATAGAAGTCTACAACCAATATCCAAAGTGTACAACCAACACAAACAATACTCAAAGTGTACAAACACTAAAATATCATCTCATCAAACAGTCCTAACTCGGACTACTGCGGATCTGGTGGAGGAGGGGCACCGCCGTGCCTCATGGATAGAAACATCTCGTACTCCTTCCGTAAAATCGTCACCGATGAAGAATGTAGTGACGTCGGTGGAGTCGGTGTCGATAAAGAAGGTAGTGATGCCGGCGGAGTCGACGACGATGAAGACGCACCCGAACGATAATAACGCCCCAACACTGCTAGTCGCTGGTGGTATGAATCTACGGTAGATAACAGCCTCGTACTGCTATCAACCATCGAATCCTGCATCAACGTCAGCCTCTCGCCCATGGATAGCTGTGATGCCTACAGATCCGTCACGCTGTGCTATGTCGACGCTCTGAGATCAGTGACGCCCCGCTCTGTCCTCTTAGTCATATCCCTGAGCTCCATAATACTGCGGTCGAGCGTATCCAATCATGCTAGAAGCGCAGCATCGTCCGTATGGTGCTGCTTCTGGATCCATCGTAGCAACTCATCACGGACAGACTCCACCATCTGCTAGGCTCGGGCAGACTCCTGGGAGTGCTGTGGGCCATGCACACTAGCAGGCGAGGTCCTAGAGGACTGTGTCACAACTAGGGCGCCATTGGATCCTGTACCGTAGTACGTACCCCTGTGGAGACCACCAGCGGTGGTCACCCACAGCTCGTCCTCTGACGGAGCTGGAGCGGACTGCGAGGAAGTACCGGCCTCTCCCGCAGCAGGTGCACTAGCAGCCGCCCGCTCCTTAAGCCGTTGAAACTCGACCTAGAAAGCATGGATACTCTACAACTTCTAATGTCTAATGTACTTATTATTACTAACTAAATGAATATTTATTTGCATGCATATTTACTAAGTTATATCAAAACTAACACAAAGTATTAAAATTAATAAATAGAATTATAATACTTACATAGGCCTTCTCGGCCCTCTCGTCAATAAGCTTCCCGTCCTTCCGATGTGTTGCCAGGAAGACGGTTACCATATTGGCGTCACCACCCCTATTTACCTGTAATTAAATATATCACCTTTTACTAATTTATCGGACTTGCAAGTAAAATTTCTGAAATGAAAAGACATACCAAACGACGAAAATGTTTCGTCATCGAAATCGACCCACCGTACCACTTTGATCCCTGCTTTCTAGCCGCCTTGGCCTTCTCATACTTTTTCTTGTACCTTGGCTCGTAGAATCGAGCCTTCATCGTAGTCTACTGTTCAGGGATGATCCAACCTTGGATCGGCTTTCCGACACGATCACGAGTCTTCTGATCATTAATAGCGTCACGGATCAACTTAGCAGCGATCGCAGGAAACATCCCCTCGATCAGCTCGGCCCGGTACGGTAGATAGAAAAACATAGCCTAGAAGAGTGCAAACCAAATATTTATCAGTTATATATAATATACATAAATTATATGATTCATGTCAAAAGCAAAAATATATTAACCTTGAAGCGCACAAACTAGTAGGCCTTCCTATCGTTCGGAGCATCAAAGTAGTTTATCCAAGGACTACTATAATTATTCCTCAATAAGTGGCCTAGGCGTCTATGTACAGATGGGGGACGATATCTATACAGATAATTATATTCATGAGAAAAGTTAATTTATGATAAACACAAAAAATGGTAAATTAAAACACTTACTTTGTACCGTCGGCCCAGATCTCCATTCCCGTCTCCTCCGGAGGTGTGCATGCATCATCTGCTTGATACTGGTCGACCGTCGGCTCAGCCTCCTCCATCTGCTCATTTTTCTCCATCATCGTATCAACAGGAGGAACGCTAGACTCTGGAGCAGTCTCAGGCCTGGAACTACTCGTCCCAGGAGATACGCCACGTAGCGTCGTGGCAGGCGGAGGTACTGTCCGATACATAGGAGTACTCGATGATGAGGATCCAGAGCCGGTACCAGTAGGAGGTACCGAAGGAGAACCCCATCCTCTGCCAGTACCAATAGGAGGTACCGAAGGAGAACCCCGTCCTCCCCCACGCCGGGACATGCGAAACAATCCGCGATGACCTGTCATACCTGATAACAACATATGATGATACAACAAATAATAGAGACTAGAAATATGAAAGTACAACAAAGATAAGATAATAACCAAGACAACATATGATGATACATTTTACAAAAAACATCTAAGTCCATATAGTATATTCTACAAGAAACATCTCAGTTCAGATAATAACCAAGACTAGATAATAACCAACTCTACATAATAAGAAAATGGAAGTACATCTCTCTCAATCATCTTTAAAATTTTCATCTTGTTCGTCTTCCTTGACCTCATCTTCCTCTTCCTCCTCATCATCAATTTCATCTTCGTCTTCGTCGGCTTCGCCTTCCTTTTCGGATAATTCTACACCTTCTATATTAGTCATGTAATGCGTACCTTTCGTAGAGTCCACATCAACAATATTGGTTACAAGAGGTAGTTCGTCCTCCTAATAAGCATTTTTGTCAACATCAAAAGTATCTCTAGCTTTACATACTGCCTACCAGTCAGACTTTGTTGTTTCCCGTCTCGGATAAGCTGTGAAGTACACGAGCTGAGCTTGAGTTGATAGGACAAATGGTTCGTAGCCTTGATATCTACGCTTGTAGTTTATATCCACAAGACCATGCTTGTCAATTTTTCAACCTTGATTTTCAATCGGATCGAACCATTCATACTTGAACAACACGATCTTTGCAGGTTCTCTGCCATAATTATATGTCAACTCCATAATCTCTCGCAAGATGCCAAAGAAATCATTTCCTGGATCGACGTCTTTGTAGTTCGAAGATTTGATACACAAACAACTATTTTTCGTGGAATCAAGATCCAGGAAGCTGTCTATGATTGGAGCATTTTTCGACTTGAACCTAAAGCCATTCATATAGTAACTTGGCCATATTTTAATGACATTAATTGGTCCCTTGGCAAGATTTCTAATTAATTCAATCTCGGATGAAATTAGAAGATCGACCTAAATACCAAAGAAGAGATAGTAAGTTATTTATTGCGCAGTTGCATTATAAGAGACCAGTAATTACCGAGCTGCTTATATATTCGCTCAACCAAGAAGGAAAATGACGTCTCATTTCTTGTTCTAATGTTTCGTCTGTTAGGTAGGGTCTAACCAACCTCAACTCATCATTATATGTGCTAAAAAATAACGAAGTAACCGTCGATTAGTACAATAATATTATTTTATACTATTACATTAAGATAATGTAAACTCATCATTAATTACTCACCCCTCTAGCTTCTCTACTTCATCCTCGTCACAATTGAGTAATATATACAACTGAGCAGCCCTTAGCTCTTTGTCATTCAAATATCTCTTCTTTATTTTTTTGAAGGCTTTTCGGACGCATTGAATACTTTCAGTATTCCATCATTAGATTTTTGATATCCGTCGTCGTTTCTCGGAGCCCTCGTTCTATTCGTAGCAACATGAGGTTTGAAATACGTCAAACAGAACTTTGTAATCTCCTCGAGAATATAGGCTTCACAAATAGAACCCTTGACCCGAGCCTTGTTTTTTACCTTCCTCTTTAGGTGGTTCAAATGCCGCTCAAACGGGTACATCACCGATAACCGACGGGCCCACCATCACATGCCTCGTAGGAAAGATGAATTGGCAAATGCTCCATGGAGTCGAAGAATCCAGAAGGAAATACCTTCTTGAGCTTGTACAGTGTTACCGCAATATCATTCTCCTATTTTCTAGACGATCGACGAGAAACTTAGTAGAACAAAGATCTCTGAAGAATATGCTAAGCTCGGTCAATGGATCCCAAACAACCTGGGATAAGAATTCCCAAAATACAATCAAAATTAACCTCTCTATGAATACGTGACAATCATGGCTCTTCATACCTGTCAGTTTGTTCTCCTTGAGGTCGACGCATCTTCTCAAGTTCGAAACATACCCGTCTGGAAATTTTAGACCTTGAATCCACCTACAAAGTCTCACTTTATCCTCCTTCTCCAGTAAGAAAATTGCCTTAGGCTGCTTCAACATCCCATTCCCCTCCTATCAAATGCAATGCAGGACGTCTATATATTTCTTCCAAGTCTAATCTAGCCTTTGGATTGTCTTTCGTCTTCCCTTTTACATCCATTAAAGTATTAATTATGTTGTCAAATACATTCTTCTCGATATGCATGACATCAAGGTTATGTCTAATCAGATTGGTGCTCCAATATGGCAGATCCCAGAATATACTCCTCTTTGTCCAGTTATGAGTGCGACCAAATCCGTCACACTTATAGCCCTTAGCAGGCTCTTCAATAGTTCTTGGTAAATATTTTACCTCTTCCCATATCATGTATCCGGGCCACCTTGGCGGTGTATTAGCCTTCTCTATAATGTCAGCACGAAAAGTGTTCTTGTTCCTCCAGTACGGATGATCCTTCGGCAGGAATTGTCGATGACAATCGAAGAAGTATGGTTTGCCTCCATGTTTCAAACGGAAAGCCTTAGTACGGTCCATGCAATAAGGACATGAAAGACGACCATACATGCTCCATCCAGATAACATTTCGTAGGCCAGAAAGTCGTTGATGGTCCACATAAATGCTGCCCGCATCTAAAAATTTTGATTTCTAGAAACATTGTACGTGTTGGAACCAACTTCCCACAGCTGATTCAACTCATCAATCAATGTTTGTAAATACACATCGATGTTCCTTTTCGGATTGTTCGGAACTGGGATAATAACGGTGAGGAACATATACGGAGTCTTCATGCACATCCAAGGCGGTAGATTGTACAGAGTGACGATTACGTACCAACACGAATACTAGGATCCTGAAAGTCAGAATAGGGTAAAGCCGTGGGAGCAGAGACCCAATCTGACATTACGCGGATCAGAAGCAAAATCTGGACACTCTCTATCAAAGTGCTTCCATGCTTCTCCATCAGATGGGTGATCCAACACTCCTTCGGTCTGTTCTCGCGTATGCCAACTCATGTTTTCTGCAGTTTTTTTACCTTAAACAATCGTTACAACCACGGTGACGTCAACGATAAGTAGCACATCGAATCGGTAGGCTTCCTTGCTCCGACAGACTTTCCTCTACTACTGCCCTTATAGCGATCAGCACCACAAGATCTGCAGGCATCTTCATCCTTGTCGTCTTTGTAGTACAACATGCACCCGTTGCGATATGCATCAATTTTTTCGTATCCCATCCAGAGCGATCTCACCATCCTCTTAGACCGGTAAAAGTCTTTAGGCAACTTAGCACCTTCAAGCAATAATTCTATAATCAACTCCATAAGTCGGTTGTAGCAATCTTACGACATGTTAAAATCGGACTTGATGCTCAACAATCATGTAACCACCTCCAACGGTGAATGATCCTCACAACCAGGATATAATGGAGTCCTTGTATTCTCTAGCAACTCTATGAACTTTGCAGCATCGGCGTTCGGTGCCTCCTCATGTGCATCATGATTGTCCGGATCGAAACTAGGCCCCGCCGCATCAAAAACCATGTTCACCAACCCATCGTCGTAAGCAGCGTGGTTGTGGACATCCACATAAGGCTCATACTCCGATGCTAAATACACAAGTTTTCCATGCACGCTCTACTGATAGTAATTCGGCATGAAACCCTTCGAGTATAAATGATATGTGACTTCTACTTCTGGATGATATTTCAAGTTGCGACATCTCACACACAAACACTTAATTTTGGTACCATCCATGTACTGAGGGAACACTTTTGCAAACTGTAGGAACTGCTGTACACCCTCTATGAATTCATTTCGTACACTGTATATGTCATCAGGATGACGGTTGTACACCATGAACGATTCCGTAAGTAGTAATTCATATCCATTTGAAGATAATTCTGCAAAGATAGATACAACTCCTCTGTTTTGAAACCAATATTGGTAATTTAACAACTAGTAACTTTGGACGCAAATACAATCAATTTGTGTATAAAAATTTGTAATTTTTAATGTTATTTTATCACGATTTCAACTTTGGACCTTATCCATTATATAATAGAAATAGTACAACCGAGCAAACCGAAGAAACCGATTGTTATTCAGTTATAGATGAAATTGAGTCCTTGAATCATTTTCCTTCCGCTACTTTTTGTCCATCCAAACAAAGGATGGAAAATTAACTTTACCTTTATTTTACCCTCCTCCATTTTTCCCCTCAAATTTTTCTTTCCCTTCCCACAAAAGTTCCTAAATACAGTGTAAGACACAAATTTTCACTGACACTTGAATCCCCCCTCCCACTCACTAGTACACTAATACAAAGACACTCAAAACACTCACTAACTTAGGACACTAGCACAAGATACTCACTAAATATGGACTGTAGCATAGGTATACAGTTCACCCTCACTCACAAACCTGTTCACAACCATGGTTGCTAGCCTAAAGCCAAGGTAATGGCCAAAGACCAACTCTTGAACAGTGGTTCACCACAGAACCTAGCCTCTTCTTCAAACATGACCAAGTGTCTCTCTTGCTGCCACTGCATACATGGCCAAGTGCAGTGAGCCATTAGCCCAAAGCAATGAGTGCCTTGCTGCCTGCTTGCATAGCAATGCAAAATGCTACCATATGCTGTCCCCTTCACTCATACTCTATCCTAAGGTTACAAACACAAAATACAAACCATAGCCACCCTCCACTTGACTCCATGATATATATTCTAACTTATCAATACACCCCCATAGACTTTACATTAGTTATCAGTACAATATCTGTGACTGATAACTCAAATTAATGACTGATACCTAAAATCAATGACTGATACTTGGACAATATGGACTGCACACTTGTCAAAGATAGATGTAAAATTAAAGGGATAATGTCCAAATTTGAACCAATGGGTATTAGGACAGTAATAACTAATGAATACAATATACTTCTGAAGGACAGGGCAAAGATCAAGACTTGAGTCTTTATAGAGGCAGAACAAGGAGGTATTACAGAGTGTCAATGTGTCAATGCAGTATCAGAACATTGTCAAACCAACAGAAAATGTGAAGTGCAATAGTGTCTAGTGTGCAGGGATGTGTGTCAATGAATTGATGAGTACAAGCAGTGAAGTGAGTAATATAGGCATGTGTCAATGTGTAGTAATATAACCCAAGGTGTCATGTGTGTGTGTGTGTTTGCAGTGATGTGCACAGACAGGTATGTGTCAGGAGTGAGGTAAAAGTGTCAAACCAGTGTGTCAATATGTGTCAACATGGTATCATAGGGTGTGGCAAATAGTATCAACATGTTAAGGTATGTGTGTGTCAAAGTGTTGTGTCCTGTGTCAAAGTGTCGTACGAGGAGGGGAGCTGGAGATGGAGGGGAGTGGGTCGTCGAGGGTGCTCGTGGTCGGCGAGGAGGAACGGGGTCGCCGAGGGGGTCGCCGGTGGGAGCAGGGTCGCCGAGCGGGGTCGTAGTGGGTCGGGGGCCGGGGGAGGGTCGCCGAGGGGAGGGGGTTGCCGAGGCTGGGGGGCAGGGTTTTCGGTGGGAATCTATCGAAAAAATGGGTGGGGGGATGAAAACTCAAATGCCCTATATTTTTAATTTAGCGACGTCACTATGATACGTTGGTAAACGTCGCTATTATTAGTCATATTAGCGACGTTCACCGACTTATCCGCGATGTATGTTTTTTAATACAAAATATAGTCGCAATACGTCGCTGATAGTCGTTAATCGTGACGTATTGCAACGTTTCATAATTACGTCGCTAAATTGTTAAATTATAGCGACAATTTTCTTAAGCGTCACTAATTACGTCGCTAATATGAGTTATTCTGGTAGTGCATTTTAGGGGAGAAGGGTATAATGTATATGTATATATTAGAGTATCTTAGGATAGTTAATATCTTTAGATGAGTTAGTATCTTAGGATATCTAAGATAGTATCCTAGATAGATATGTTAGTATCTTAGATAGGTAATTAGATACCCTATGTATCCAAGACTAGAAGTTAGTATCTATATTAGAGTGAGTCTCCTGTGTAAGTTGGTATCTTGGTTAGATGACTTGGGATAGCTAGTAGATATTAGAGAGTGGGTATGATAGTATCTTGAGGGTATCAAGAGAGTAGGATATTAGGATATGGTTAGAGTGGTATCTTGAGATACCCAAGTAGTATCTTGGTATATCTTAGATTTACCTTTTTCCTTAAGGTAATAGTTTACCTTCAAGGCAAGGTATTGGGTTTACCTATGTAACTAAGGTTAGATATCTAAGTTATTGATTAGCTAGTAGCTTGGGGGTATATAGATAGTTACTAGTATCTAAGTATGGGTATTGGGTATTAAGGTATGTTTACCTAGATTAAGGTATTTGACATCCAACCAAGGTTTGGTATTGGGATACCAATAGGACCAAGGTATATGTTATCTTGGTAGGTAATAGTTAGAAATAGGATGCTTGACTTAGATTTGACCATGTTTGACCAAGGTTGATTGTTTTCACTCAAAGTCAAGTTCAAGTCAACATTGGACCTAGATTGGACTGGGAGTTGACCAGAGTTGACCAGTTGACCAAAAGTCAACTGTGAGTCAACCATTGATCCAGTTTAACCTAGATTGACCTAGTTTGACTTCGTTTGACTTACCTTGACCTAGTTTGACTTTGTTTGACTTACCTTGACCTAATTTGACTTTGTTTGACTTACCTTGACATAGTTTAACTATGTTTGACTTACCATGACTTAGTATGACTGTATTTGACCTAGATTTGCATAGCATACACTAGAATATCATGCCAAACACTGTCAAACCCTAATTAACTCATGTATATTTCATCTTTAGGTCTGTGACATCACTCTGAGCATCGATTCTCATTGACAGCTCAGGACCACAGTCAAATACATTCTCTAATAGTTTTTATTGTCTTGATATCTGCTATATCCGATTCAGTTGTAGTATTTTACTTGATTTTTGATATGATGGTACACGAACTAGTATACGTCAGATCCTGTCATGAGATGTTATTCTTGGATTTTCCTGGTATATGGGTGCATTGTTCGATCTTGTTTCATGTACTTGTATAGACACCGATTTGGGAGTGGACTGGCCCCCTGCTTTTAAATCCTGTGTCATGATGTGTCATGTCCGGATCTATTATACTACTCAGAGATGGGGAGTTATTAGTGGTTATGTGATCAATATCCCTCATGTATTCCTGTTACTACTTGTGCATAGCTCCACCCTCACCACACGTAGGGTATAGACTGACCTGATACTACTTGTGCATAACTTTTTATTTTGGCCGGCCTGATCTTCAGGTTTACATGTGCTTGTTTTTGTGCATAGCCGGTCAAATAGAACAGCTTGATCCTGACCCAAACCGATCACATAACGCTCTAATATCTTAAGGCACCGTTTATGTTTACATTATACATCAGATATTCCTGTACTGTTCTACATTCTAGTATTTCATACCATGACATGATATCTAGTTTTACATATCCTGTTTACATTCCAGTCTTGATATTTCATCTTGTATTCCATTATAATTATCTCTTATAGAATTTTTTAATTCATATGAAACTGCTGTTAGCATTTATACTTGCCCATATCCTGACAGGATAACCCCGTTGATGTTTACAGATGATGTAGAGGTTGACTGCTTGACCTTCTATGGGTTTGGCATAGACGGTGAGTACTACATGGACATCCCTGTGGAGCCGGTGCCCATTGAGGATGCACCGCCTGCTTAGACTTAGATTAGTTAGGCTTTACTGAACTGCGATCCAACTAGTACTTGAGACTTGTAGTATACTTTATATTTTGGGATCTTGTGTTATGTTTTGAACTCTAAACTTGTGTTGTAATCTTGCATCTATTTCCAGTTTATCTTTCTATCATATCTTATCATATTTCGTGCTATCTTACTTAGATGTCTTGTGATTGAGTTATGACTTTATATACCTTCGTGCGGAGATGACATGTTTATATATTGTATCTAGATGTTGTATATTGTAGACGACCTATACAGTGTTCTACCGTCGATTCTATGGCATAGGCTGGACGTACCCACGTGCTCGTGCCCCTAATCAGGGTGCGGGTCGTGACAGTGTGTTTTCTTCGTGTTTGTATATGTAGGCCGTAGGGCCTATATGGTGCATTGGTGTGCATGTGATTCTTGCTTTTGGTGTTGTGATGTCTACTAGTATTTTTGTTACCTTGTTTTCTATATAGGATAAGAAGATCATTGTACTTAGCAGCAAATGCTTCTTCTCTTTGAGTAGCAACAAGAGTCTTTCTCCTTGCAATGTTATATCCTTCTTTACGAGTTTGATAATCAATACTCGTTTCTTCTATATCCTCTAGAGCTTCTTGTAGATTTAGTCTAAATGACTCAATCCCATCTATGTCTGAGGCTAGAGTTTTTCTTTTTATATCACTAGTGATGCCAGTGAGTCTTTTTATTTCTTATTTATAAGCAACGATCTCTCTTTGAGATTTTCTATATTTATTCCTCAAGTCTTTGTGTTCATCGTGTAGTTCAAGAATAGCATTTTCTAATTTAGTGTATGAAAGAGCATCAATAAAGAAGTCATCAAGTACCTCATTTGACTCCCTTGCCATGAGACATACATTTACAGTGTGTCTGGATTCTTTGTCATTATTTGAGTCGCTTGCACCACTCTCGCACCAGATGCTAGTATTGGCGTATTTCCAGGAGGACGAGCTGCTTTTGTTGGGCTTTTCATAATTCCCAGATTACCTTCTTGCCATTGGACAGTCCATCTTGATATTTTCGATCTTCTTGCAGTTGTAGCAAGTAGGTTCTTCATCATTATCCCTTCTTGAGCGATTTGTGTAACCTGCGTAGCTCAAATAATTTTTTTTACTTGTGTGCATGTTTATATATAAATATATATAGTAGTATATTAAAGGTTGAATATTCTTAGATAATTCAACGTGTAGCACTAGTTTTAGACTTGTCTAGGTTCGTTTTATTGAGTATACATTCAGCCTAGAAAAGTGGTGCTAGTGGCTAGTACAGGCCACTCAAACCCAATCAAATCAACTCCGATCAAGCCGAAACCTGGTCCACACTTGCGTAAGATATAGAAGACCCTAACCAAGCCCTTAATTGACCCATTTGGTGCACACACAAGTGTGTAGAAAACACACAACTTTAGCCTACATGTATTTTCGGATTTAAGTAGAGACCACCACTTTTAGTTGCCAAAACCACCTCCCAACAATCCCATTTCTCCTAAAACTTTGCCACAACCTTCTATCTCAACCCCCTACAATCCTATGGGTCATGTTTCCCTCATTCCATTTATTTTCTATCCCAAAACTTTCTCACAAACTCGTTTGACTGAAGGTGATTTCAGAATAGGACTGTTGGATAGTGCTGACTTGAACAGCATTTTACATCACAAAAAAATAGGTACGAGTCTCGAGTCCTCTACGAAAAATCTTTTTTATCTTTTACCTTTCATTTCCATATTTTTACCTAATTTTTCATGGAGTTTTGACCCCACAAACCTTTGTCGCACGATGATGTGTCCAGAACAGAGTGTTGTCCACAAATTTGTGCAAACAATTAGGTGTGTACACCAAACCATTAGGTAAAACTTCTACAAACATTTTCCATCTTGTAGCACTTTGAATTACCTTCGATTTGATATATATAATAAGCTATGGTTTCTTGTTGGCTACCCTTTCGTAGAGACATTTTTCGAAGAAGTGTCCCTGCTGAACCAATTGGTGTCACGACTGTACAACGATCCCAAAATGGGTATGTAATATATTTTTTTGTCATTTTATGATTCCTGACTTAGGACAACTAGATACATTGTTCCTTTAGGTAGAAACCATAATTAAAATATGGAAAAGCAATTTAAAAGATGACGAATATGAGTTTTTATTATAGTTTCTGTTCTGTCCACTTCTGTTCATACGCCTATTCACACATGTTATACTCACTTTTTGGGCACAAAACTTTCAGAAATATGTAACCATGTTACCCCCTAACTTATCATATAAATATTTCATGTTAGAAATGTGTTCAGGTAGGAGGAAAGCATTTATTTTCTTATTTTATATATATTCCAGAACATCGACATATTTTTGTGTGCGATATTTTATGTGTAAACAAATATTATTTCTGACCGAAACTTTCATAATTAGTACCCTAAATTCACCCCCTAACATGCCAATATTTTATTTTGTACTAACTGTCTGCTAAAATAGGGGGAAGTCATGTTTTTGTCACAAAAAACACTAAATTCCATAACTGAAATTCAGTGCTAAAACGTGATAAAGTCTAACATTTTATGTACGAATTTTTCTCTAGCTCATACGAAACTTTTATCCCATGATTATCACCTAAAACTAGCCTAGTAAATAATTTATATGATTGTTTTATGTTCTGAAATAGGCATTCTAGATGGTTCATTTTCGTGTGTACGTTGATGTTAGAAAATGTCAATTTCACATTCAAACATATTTCATAACGTGTGTTAGATTATATTTTGGTTTGTAATCTTTAGTAACATATTTTAACATGTTATATTGATGCATTATTAATTAGAAATCTATAAGAGAGCTCACATAGGGTTGATACTTTCAAAATGGTAAGTTGATAACGTTGTCGTTCACTAGAACACATGTAGACAACCTGACAAGTTATAGGATTGAGTATAGCCAAACCTATCTATTTTTATGTCACATTACATGTGTTAGAATGATTGGGATTAATATTAGTATGATTTACGACATTAGTTGCTTAGTTGGCGACTTGAGACTATAACCATTATATTGTTTCACACCCATTTGACACTTGTTTCAGAATTGTTTATAGGAATATTAGTTGCTTTGTTAAGACTAGTTGTAGCAATGTTACACTAATATCACATGTTTAATAGTATGAGAGAAACCATAATTATCTAGGTTTATATTTAACCCTTAGGTTAACAAGTTGCTAGATGACTAGAATACTATACTAGTTTTTTTTTTTTACTTTTGAATCATAGTCTACCTTATGTATAAATAGAAATAATATTGTGTAAGTATATCAGACTCTAGGATAGATGCTGATCTCATATTATATCAATAGGTCTTGGATACCGATACAGACTCTGAATTATTACTTCAAGCTCAGGAGCAAAGGCAAGTACATTTACTGATTATTTTCAGTATATAATAGTTTCTATAATACATCTTTTAGTAATATTTATTTGATTCTTGGCACGTATGTTACATGGATTGATAATGCATGGATTCCTAATCAGGAGATATTGTATTTCATGTTATTGTTGTATCATGATCATTATGCTTATGTTTAGTCCATGAATTGTGATTTACGTGTTACACGTGGCATGACTTGGATCCATTTGTATTAGTTGGGGCAGGGGAAATACAAGTTGATATGTGATCAATACCTTTATATTCTTGTAGTACATTTTTGTGGATAGCTAATCATACACGCACGTATGAATAGTCGGACCTGATACACTATGTTGCACCAAAGCCGGTCACATATCAAGTAGTATTTCAAAACACCTAGAAATATAGGCATTTACCATGTTATCTTGATTTCCTATTTCCTTATTTATTGCTACGATTCTAGCTGTACTTATTTTACTTTATATGTCATTTGTGATTCTCAATTGTCTTCTTTTATAATTTATTATATTTACTATATTTTTATTTTATAGTTTATGTATTTACCTGGAACTACTTTTATTGATTGTACTTTGCTCCAATCCTGACTTGATTTTAATATTTTAGGAGTTGACCTTGAGGATTGGTGTCCCACTTATTATGGGGCCTAGAAGGGTTTAGCTAAGTCCGGTCCTGCCTTTTTGGAGGCCAGACGGAAGTTACTACTGAGGTTCCAGATGACACCGCATAGTATTGTTAGACCAAATTTCTTATTATCGGATTTGTCTCTGATTAATTTACATTTGGCATGCATATATATTTTCTTCTCCTTCTGGTTTAGACTTATGTCTTAGACTTGTGACTCCATGTACCCTTCTAGAATATTTATTTATTTATTATCTTTATCTACCTTTAGTATCTGTGATTGAGTATTTTATTGTTACATTTAACCACTCATTTATATTGCTTGAGTTGTTGGATGTTAGTCTTTACAGCTATCTACCGTCGAGCCTGCGGTTTAGGCTGGACGTATCACGACTCATGCCTAAATTTTTTAGGTGCGGGCCGTGACACATTTTTGTGGTAGCCCATACAGGTTAAGTCTTCGCAATTAGTACGAAGTCGTGGCAGTGCTTAGGTTTAGAGTACTATTATGAGCCTACAATAGGATGTAGGAATATTAGGAAATAGGGAGTACTCAATCACACTTAGGAATTTCAATCTAATTTGAATTTACTGACTTTTATTCAAATTTGAAAATTTTGACTTCTTTCCAATTGTTCACCATCTTTGAATCCTTTCTTATCTTGTACCATATTGTTAACTTCTGGTTGTTTTCCAACCGATTAGAATGGCATCTACTTCTAGGGCATCATATAGTTTCATACTTATATATTTTATGCTTAAGCATAGTCGAGTATCAGAACCCTTGTATAGGAGTTGCAAATATCACTGGCTAGGATAGAATTTCGTGTTTGATGTTTGTCGGAGTGTTTCCTTAGGAGGTCGAGTTTTGAGTGCTATCCTACTTGTAATGCCATCCCGGGTACAATGTTGTAGGACAAAGGATGAATTGGTTGAGTAAGCATTTCGCTAGCATAGGTTGCTGCGGGGGTCGAGTGTTATTTCATCCTCCAAGAGATCCGGAGTTTGAGTTTGCTAGAGGAGCTGCAGACTAGAAGGAAGGGATCGGTTGTGGAGCTATGGTAGAAGAGAAAGAATTATCTCATCCTCTTCTAGCAGAGTTTCAGGATGTGTTCCCTGAGGAGTTGTCGGGGTTGCCGCTGGAAAAAGATGTAGAATTCTTTATAGACTTGGTGCCTGGAGCCGAGCGAGTGTCAAAGCATGTCTAAAGGATCAATAACAGCGAACAGGCGGAGCTAAAGAAGCAGGCGGGTGAGTTGTAGGACAAAGGTTTCACCAGGTTGAATTCATCGCCATGGGGAGCTCTGATATTATTTGTACCAAAAAAAGATAGATCGGTGCGGATGTGCATCGATTATCGAGCTCTGAACAACCTCACAATCAAGAACAAATATCCGTTGTCAAGAATTAACGATCTCTTTGATTAGTTAAGCGGTGCGAAGGTATTTTCGAAGATTGACTTGAGATATGGCTATCACCAGGTAAAGGTGAAGAATGTGGATATTCCGAAGACTACTTTTCGGACGAGGTACAGCTAGTATGAGTTTTTGGTGATGCCATTTGGGCTGACTAATGCTCCAGCGATCTTCATGAATTTGATGAACAAGGTATTCCATAAATATCTTGACCATTTTGTGGTTGTGTTCATTGACGACATACTCATCTACTCGAAGATACCAGAGGAGCATGCGAAGCATCTGAGGATAGTTATTAAGACTCTCAGGAAGGAGATGCTCTGTGGAAAACTCTCAAAATGTGAGTTTTTTCTAGACAAGGTAGAGTTTCTTGGGCATGTGGTGACTGGAGATGGAATATCTGTTGATCCTAAGAAAATTATTGTTGTAGAGTCTTGGACTACTCCGAGTTCTGTTGCAAAAATCAGGAGCTTCTTGGGATTGGCTGGATATTACAGGAAGTTCGTGAAGGATTTCTCTCGGATAGCAGAGCCAATGACCAGACTTACTCGAAAGGATGTACAGTTCGTATGGACAGAAGAGTGTCAGGCTACGTTTGATGAGCTGAAGAATAGATTGACTATGGCTCTGTAACTCCTCCTTTCCTAAATAAAGGAATTGGTCGATTCTCCTCTATTACGATTATTAATTTTTATATTTTCCCATATATTATTTTAGAATATTTACATTTAAATCATTTTGTTTATAAGATTAGCTATTTATTTTATCAAATAGTTTTATATATTATTTAAATATTTTGTCTAAATATTTAGCCCAGCTTGCCAACCTTGTTTGTTAAACCAATTTTCCTTTCAGGCCCATTCTATTAGATCAGCCTACCTACTAGACCTAAACCTTAATGCCAGCCCATATACAATCTATAATAGCCAAGCCAACTCACCTAATTAACCAAACCTATTATTTAGTAAACTAGGCCCATTAATCGGTGTAGCCTATCTTGATTGAAGCCTAGTTATTGGAATACCAAACCCAGTAACCTTAAGTTACTATTAGGCTAGGTCAATTAAGAACCAGAACCCCAGATGACTAGTCGACCATTTGAAAACTTCTCTTCTTCTTCCCCTTTATTCGTCGGAGACGATCACCGTCGGTCAAGCAACAGTATTATGCTGCACGATCACTCGACTACTTCTAGGGGATTCTCGAGAGTTCGTCTCCACCGACATAGCCTTGGCCATCCTCACCGTCCCTTCACCACCGACTTAACCTTGTCAATCTCCGTCGTTCGTTTCTAACGGCCGGTGACAGCCACTGTGCCTATAAATACGACCCCTACCTCCTCCATTTCTTTATCCCACTTCCCTGGTGAAGCCCTATCGAAATTTCCCCAACCCAAAGTCTTCTTCCTCCTTCGTTGACATGTCTATCGAGTGCGTGGCCATAGCGTCTCCTTCCCTAAGCGGCGTGGAGCAGTAGTGCCATACTCAATCTCATCTCGAGGAGACGGTTAGCAGCAATGTCGATAGTACTTCCTCTCTCGTCTACATTGGTGTGACATTCACCTATGTCACAGACTTTGCTCCGGTGAACGTCGTCGACAAGTCCCTAGTGAGTTTTCTTCGTCTTCTTCCTCCTTTCTTCATTCGATTTTCCTTTGATTGTTGATTTGGAATTTCGATCTAGGTCATCTCGATTGATCGGACGAGCCGTTCTTCTGTTATGAGGCAGTGTCAATTATCGGATCGATCGATTGATTGCTGGATAATTTATGCTCATCAAATCAATTGGATTCTTTCTCGAGATCAGTTGGTAAGTGGTCTCGCCTCTTCCTACTGGGAATTGTTCAAATTCGTTTTGATTTGGCATTTGCTCAATCGATCCACTGGCTCTCTGTTTTGATAGTGTGACGATCTATTTGATCGTGAGGGGATTTTAGTTGGAATTTCATTTGTGTACTCTGTGAGTGAATTTCATCCATCCCTGATTGATTTTGTTTAATTGATCTTCTTAGCATTTCAAACGAATTTTCAATAATTGAATTTCCTGTGTCTCGCATGTTACGTGTTCGTTGAAATGCCTGAACTAATTTTTCCTCTATTCTGGAGACGAAGATGACGGGATCAGACTCCAAAGACACGGATTAGTTGCACCTCTGCTTCAGGTAGTATAACTGCGTGTTTTATTGAGCCGACATAGCTGCGTATGGGAGATAGGACATGGGGGAACTGGTGCAGACTTGTGTCAAATCGACAGAGTCGATGCTGACAGACATGAGTGTTCACGATACTGATATAGCTAGCTGACACAACCTAGTGTCTGAACAACACAGGTTTTGTGTGTTGTATGGTAGGGAATAGCAAAGTTTGAATTATAATAACCGTTAGAGATTAGGGTTAGTTGTTGGGCTTGTCCCTTAGGCTGGATAGTTCATAACTAAGATTAGGATGATTATTGATGTTATTAACAAATAGCTGGGGTTCATATTCGAGCTGGCTTTTTGGACCCGATGTTAGGTTCTGTGTAGTTAATTAAAGTAGAGTAGGGGATTTGGCTAGTTGCATTGTGACCTTGGGCTAGTCCATCGGGCTGGGGGATCAAAGTGTATACTTAATGTGGTTGTACTTAGAGTTCATTTCCGTAGGTTGGAGTACATGAGCTTATGTCCTTGGGCCTATGAGTAATTATGAGTAAGATAGATTAAATTCAGTTATGGGCTGGAATAATCATTACAAGACTTACTCTAAGATTGTGGACCAATTAGTAAGTAGTTTCTCCTTGGGTTTAAATGTTGGATCAATAGTCTTGGTAGGAAAATAGTTTAGATTTTTTAGGAAGCACTTTAGAGGAATTTGGAATCTTTAGAGTATGTTCTAAATCCTATTTTCCTATTTTTTGGTGACATAGAGACATTGGCAACTATCTCCTAAGAGGCAAGTAGATGTATCTTGATTTTACTGCCATATTGCATGCATGTACACACACTTGTTAATACCTTACCTGTTTCATTTAAGTTACATTGCTTGCATGTTTCTCGTGTTGTAAACCCCTCTAAAAATAATATAGCTTAATATTAGAGTTTTTGATTATTTATTAAAATTAATAAATAATTATTAGTATGCACTATTTTATTAATTGACTTATATATTCTTTCTCGTAGCTTTGCTATACGTAGCACAACTGTGGCAATTTTTTTCCAACAAAATTTGTATACATGACTGAGTCGAGCCCCTCTACACATATACCATTCATGTTCACTCAAAACTCGTCTCCTTGAGCTTTATTTTAATAGAACAAAATTCACATATAAAATCATATTTTAATATTTGACCATATACATATGTCCATTCCAAACGAAATTAGGGGCACAATTTTGACCCGAACCCTTCAATCCATAGGAGCATCATGATCTGGACTAACCCTAGAACACTCACGTAGCTTGTGTTCTACTGAATGGACCCCTACACACTCCCTAAACATCCATAAACTACTAGGATATTTTTCTGAGTAAACTATCCTAGTGAGCTACACAAGTCTAACGTTGCGTTGAAATAGCATGATACAAGAGCCCAATGGTACCCCAACTCAATCTTAACATATTTTGGACTTTATTAACTAAAACCTAGAGGGTTTGAACCTAATTTAGGGACCAAAACATAGTGTGCACAACCACATAAAAATGGGTCAATCCTTTCGGTTTGGGTGATGTATGTGCATAGGTTTAGCACAAATAGGTGAACCAAATGACCACCAACTCATCCCTAACCTAAATGGGACCTAGTTAACCTCAACCTAGGGTACATAGACCCAACTAATGCACCCAAACATCTAGCGGACAACAGCAAATAAGTGGGGACAACAGCTTACATAAGTTGGCAACCCCCTTTGGGTGCTCACAATTTTTGGAGGGAACCACATCTTTGGTAGTTGCTAAAACTACCATTACACTTCATCCCACTCTCCTTAATTCAAGGTTCCACTCACTCACAACCTCTCCTACAGCCCATGTCCTTCTCAAGTCATTTACAATCCATTTTTCAACTCCATTCATCCTCCACAAGTGCACCTACATTCAGCCGGAGGTGTTGAAATTTTGTGGCATAGGGCTGTCTTCTACAGTAGTTTGTGCCCCTAAATAATTGGGTAAAAGCCTCTTAACCCCTTTACAAAACTTCTTCCTCTACCACTTACCTTTCCAACAATATTTTTTTATAGGGTGTTCTTGGTGTTTTGTACCCTTAATCGATGCCACACGAAAATGTGTCCAGCAGGGTGGCTGATTGAACAAACTGTGCAATGAATATGGTGCACAGCCCAAACCACTAGGTAAAACTCCTCCGGACATTTTTCATCGCATTCCTCTTTCAATTACCTTCGATTCCATATATGATTTTCTATATCTTTATTTCGTTTAACCTTCTGTAGAGGCCATACGGCATAGAGTGCGCAGACGGAGTCCTGTGGGAATCACCGCTGTTCATCGCTGTCCGTGCCATTAAAGATAGGTATGTACCCTATTTCTTTTTCACTTTTATGATTCATAACATAGGGAACAACTATATACTTCATTCCCCTAGGTAGAAACCATAATTTTAACATGAAAAACGATGTTTAAACTTGATGGATGCACGTTTAAACATATACATTCAGACTTGTTCATCGTTGTTTGTACGCTGTTTTGCACGACTTTAATTAATGTTTTGTTCATGAAACCACATGAAATGATACCTATATATGTCCCTTTGTTGTCCTAAATTCTCACTATACAGTATTTTGGAAAATATTGATGATAACATCACTTTTTGACACCTTGTTCACCGATTCCAGAATTGATACGCTGTGTTTGCATGCAACATTTTATGTGTAAATTTTAATTTTCATGTCCTAAAACCTAGATGATCTTGACCCTAAAACAAACACCTTTGAGTCCATATATGTCTCCTATGGACTTTCCTTAATTTTATAGCTTTAAATTATGATTTAGGGCACCGAAACATTGAATTCAAACTTGACAAATTATGTTCAAATCACATTTTGCATAACATTTTATAATGCTATTTTGGTCAAACTTATGTAAAACCTTAGGCATGTATATAGTTCCCTAATCATTGCTAGTAAACCTATCTTTATCATATAGGTCATGTTCTAGAATATTTGTACTGACACATAGGTTCGACTTGTAGCTTCGTGCTAGAGTTGGACTTTTCTATCGTAGTTGAGTTGTCGCACCTTTGCCAGTGAGTAATTAATGTTTTGGACTCATAGGTAACCCTTAGAGATTGTTAAAATGATTGACTAATAGGTTGGTAAGCTATAGGGTTGGCCACACGAAGGATATTTGTGTCATTTGGACAATTTGTAGCCATAACAAACCATTAGTCTGAAGTAGTTCAAGACGAAGCCTAATATTTATAATCTAATTTATTTATATATCTTTAATGTTGTTGTTAATGTGTAGCAACTCTAGAATTGATTCTGATTTAGACTTATTCAATAAATAAGAACGCAGGGCAAGTCGGTTGCGGAGACGGAAGCAGGACCGTCGGATCCACATCTTGGGATTCCAGGCAAGTATACCTTGCCTTGTTTCTACTGTATTAAACTATTCATGAATAATTCTATGTATATCTGTGTTAAAAATAGTGTAAAAGTCGCGTCTGAGAATGCCTCGGGTGCAGTCGACGAAGGCGTCGATGTGAGTTGTGTTGACTTAGTTATAGTGGACCCACCTAAAGTTGTGGAGTTATTTTTATATCTCCCAGACCTTGACACATATTATTACACGACATTGTGAGTGGGGATGAGTTCATGATGGACACGGGCTTACGTAGTCGACTAGCTATCGATGCAAGGAGTACGTGTAACTGTGTAATAAATAGTTTAGAGAGTTCTAGCTTAGATTTGACTTGTCATATAGTTATGAGATGTTCAGGTTGTAGTCACAACCTGTGCATTGACATTTGGGCGGAGAAGATCATTAGTAGGTGTATGGGATAGCCAAATTGGTCTGTTGTAGTCTTCAAATAAAACTAAGGAGTTATGATTACATCTTTCTAGTGGCTCAATAGCGTTGTATGCGTTATTGTGGGATTATATATGATGTCGGTTATCAGGCGATGGTCGTTAGCGCTATACTATGTCGATTGATGATATATGTCAGTGTATAAACGGTATCTAGCTAGAGATTACTATTGAGCTTGTCCTACCTATATGTTCTAAAGTTATCCTCAAGTGCATTCACATAGATGGTTAGTTTACCTTTATGTTTATACAGTATATACTTTATGGCATGTATTTTGTATTATATTATGTCCATCTGTGGACATGGTTCCCTGTTAGATTGCAGAATTAGTTGATATGGTGACTTGCTGGAGCTGATGATGGGCAACATCGTATATTCAGGTATATTGTAGCTAGATGTTAACTTTCACTGTTTATCTATTATCCTTCTTTTGTGTGTTACCTTCTATTGTAGTCTAGTTTTGCAAGCTCACTCTTCTTCGAGTTTGCTCAGACATGTGTATCATAGGGCGGTCGATTATAGTACATGATGTTCGTTCTTGCTTTATTTACTTACATGTGGATTGAGACTAGTTGAGATAACATATGCCTATTATACTTTACAACGTAGTACATCTGGGAATGTCCATTAAATTAGAGAACATATTCCAGATCGTATTAGCTAGTATTGTCTCGTCCAAGTTCCTAGGAATTTTGGAACTATGGCGTGACACGTGTCATGTGGGGATATTCTAAAACATGTTGTAAACTAATATTAGACAATTCTCATGCCTGATAGCATATTATTATATCCCTGATATCTAGTACATGCGTGACTGATAGCATTGTCATTAGACATGCCTGATTCATGCATGACTGATAGCATATTATTTATTTAATATGCCTGATACATATTAGTCCCCACATGTTGATGATGTCCAATTACACATGTTCATATAGCTAGTGCATACTCTGTTTATTTCTTATATTACCTATCATTTATTTACTCATGCTTTACCTATTTCCTTAATATAATGTTGGTAAGTATTATTGAGTTACATTGTACTTTGCTCCTTTTCTAACTGGATTATTGATTACAGGTGAGACTGATCCCTTAGCGTGTTCTGGCCAGCAGGGATACCTAGCAACGAAGTTCACTCTGAATGCTCAGTAGGACCAAGACAATATTCCTGAGATGTAGATTGATGTATAGGATATTGATTGGATGTACTGAGATTGAGGATATGTTACAGGTTTAGATTGTCTTTATATTTACCTATTTGGTACCTGGATATTCATGTAAAAGGGTGTAATAACTGCATAGTGATCTGTGATGGATAGTAGTAGATAATTCGTGATAGATACTGTGATGAGATGTATGATTATACTGGATGATGACTAGTCTAGACGGTTGACTACCGCTGTCAATAATAGCGTAGGTCGAACATGACTCCATTCATACCCGACTATTCGGGAGCGGGTCGTGACATATTTTTATGGTGGCCCATGCAGGTCTGATCTTAATAGTACTTAGGATTCTGGTACTATTAAGGGCCTGTTAGAATAAGAAAACTCATCACAGCATAGGTCGATTGTGTGATTGTGTGTATTTTACTACCTATATTATCTTCTAATTTTTTATATCTCTTAGTGTTCCCTACAAAGTCATGGTTATAATCTCATGACTGTTGGGGATTATCTTCCTTCCCATCATTACCAGATTGTAGCATCCTTTAGGATCTATGCTTCCTTGTTATTTAGAGATTAAGGCAGATTTTTCAAACTCCTTTAGCAAGCCCATTTCAAACCTTCCTTATCTTTATCCATTCCCCATTTAGAGTTCCAACTCATATTTTAGTAACCCTAATAAGTACTTATCCAGCTCGAGTATTCCCATGACATTTCTATCAAACCCTATAAACCATTTCTAATCACTTCATTTGTCTTGACCTTTGATTTTCCTCGGAACCAAACACAAGACAAATTCTTTTGAAACCATAGAGCTCATGAGGCTACCTATTACCAAAAGGTTTGATTCAACTTAGAGACTTCTCAAATCTTCCCTAGAAATATTTTCAAATAGGTTAATATTTTCTAAGTTACTTCTAAGGAACGAGAATTTTTTCTTCCGCTCCATGGAACCTTACCATCTCTGGTCAGCTTTTTGATCAATTTGGTGTTCTATAAGCTTCCTACCTCGATCCTTGAATATCAAAGGATAGTTGGAGGGCAGATACTCCTCCTGGCTTAATCGTTGTAATTTTTTCTTCCTATTGATAATCGATCAATTGATTCTCAAGAACAGATACTATATTGATTCCTTTCCTTGTGAATGAATCTCCTTAGTGGATAGAAAACTTGTTTGAATTTGAATTATCAAGGTGCTCATTTGAAATTCCATGGATAATAGTTGAGAGTATTCGATAACCTACTATAGCGAGGAAGTCGCGCACTGCAGTCATTTATCTGAATCTTGGACTGCGGGTCCACTGCAGCCAGCAACGCACTGGCGAGGTATGGGCTCTAAGTCAAAGTTATTTTACGTACGTATAGGTTTTTGGATACTATTGAGACTATGTCCTAGATACATCTTGTTTCGACCACTTGAGTTGTTCTATCAATATCATTTGAAAATGGGTAAGTTTAGAGATTACTCGGTACCTATTATTCTTAATTCACGGAGCCAAGAGTTCACTGCATCCAGATGTACACTGGCGGGGCATGAATTCTAGGTAAAGTAATTTCGGATATGCATGAGTTTCAAATACTATTGAGACTATATTCATGTCCTATATTTACATTGTTTGGCCTCTTATCACCATTGAGAAACCATATCAAAATTAGTTTTGATCTGTTTGATGTTGTCCTAATTGGAAGATTCTATTCCTAGCAACTCTCAGAGATCACTTCTAATACCATAGCCAATAGGAATAAGGATTCCTCTAGAATTTTTACTTGATTTTCTCTAGAGTTCATTAAGACCATTTCAAATACCTTTTGCCCAATCTCTTTCATGGCTCAAACTCAGGTGTGTTGTATATTTTGTTGATAAATACATATCTTTGATAGCTATATATAAATACTTTGCAAATAGCTATGTATACTAGATAGATAATATACATTTTTGGTTGACTATGGATATATCTTTATGTATACAGGGGAGCATAGATAATTACCTACCAACCCTATTAGCTCTAGTAAGGGTATCCTTGGGATCCATATTTTTCTAATAAGGTTAGACAGGTAAGGGTAGGAAGGTAGTAGAATAAGGCTATGGGTAAGCAGGTTTGGTAAATAAGTTTTGAGAGGCTTTTGAGCTTATGGCTTGTCCAGAAGGAGGATGATAAAATAATTTCTAGTGATATCAAATTAATGAAGAAGTATGATGTTTTTATAACTAAGGACAAAAGAAAAATGAATTATATGGAATAATAGAGAAACCCGTAAGTAATCGAATGATGGTGAAGAAAGAGTAAGATTTGATAAGATTCTCTCGCAGAGAAAGTAAATTTGGAATTATAATTTGGATAACCAGAAAACTTGAGAATAAGGATCAAGTTGAAAAACACTCAAGGTAATTAATTTTTGAGATTAGGCACATAAAGGATGGATATGGCCATAGAAGGATTAATAGGTTCTAGAAGGGAATCGTTGTGTCGAAGTAATAATGAGGAATTAAGACCAAGATATTGTTACAACTCTTGGAATAGTTGGATAGTGATTAAAGAAAAGAAGAGCCGTAAAGTTGAGATTTTGTTGAAAGATTAACAAAGGTTGGGGATTCAAATTTGAATAGATTCATGTTATAGTAAGAAAGATTTTTGAGATATGACGATATTTTGAGATAAGAAGATATTCAAATTCGATTAGAGAGTTAGTCACTAGCTTTCGAGGATTGAGATTTTTTTCGAATACATATATCATGGAAAGACTTAGTAGGAAATTTTTGGACAATTGAGATTGTAACCTCGATTAAGTCAGAAATTGGAGAAGTGGAAGTTGATGTCTAAGAAATGGTTTGATTAAGGAAAGCAAATTGGCAGATTATAAGGAACGGCTGGACAGAATTTGATTTAATCAGATTGGATACATTGTTTGATCCCAAATATAATTAGTTATAGTGACTTGGTTGTTACCCTAAGTTCCTTAGTGTGGAGAGTTTAGCAAGCTTAAAAGATTGGTCGGCAGGGTGTAATGAGATAAGTTCTTCTTACATATCCTACCTCGAATTGCCTTTTGATTTCTTTATCTTCGTGATTTGACCATCATTTGATCATCGATGGAAACCTATTATAAAACTTTATTTCTATCTTGGTCCTAGTTATATTATTTTGATTATCTTCATTATTGTGCCTAAATTTTGAATGTTGATCATATCTAGACAAACGACTCTTGAATCGTGCTTATACGATATTCGATCGTGACTAGATTTTCATTTTATTCTTGATCGTGCCTGGGAATTCTGATTTTTATTTGATCATGCCTGAACGAGTTTGTTTCTCTTGGTCGTGACTAGACCTTTGATCATGCCTCAAAATGTTTTTGATCATGACTTGATCATGTCTAAACTTGATCATGCATATACAAGTTGAACTTTATTCCTGAATTATTTGATAAATCAGATCGTGCCTAAACGGTTTATTTTTTTTTATCATTCTTTGATCCTATTCTAGAATTTTAATTTTTTTGCTCGTGCCTAAATTTGATTCCTGATGATGCAAATTTATGCTAGTTCCAAATTCCTGATTTTGATCGCATTATTTCTATATTTGGTAATGCTTAGGCAGTTTTAATTCTATACTTGCTCATACCTAAATTTCTATTCCTGATCATATACCTAACTTTGATTCTATCGTGCGTAGATAATATTAAATTTGACTAACTAGTCATGACTAGATAAATTTATCTTCCGTGACTATTTGATTGTGCCTAAATGATTTCAACCTTGGTCATATCAAAATAATTTTTATCATGATCGTGTTTATATAATTATATTTTTCATACCCGTGCCTAGACAATTTTGATTCTATTGGCTATAATTAGATTTTGATCATTGATCATGCTTAATTGTACCAAATCATTTTAAATCATTTATCGCGCCAAATCGTGTCATTTCTTAAATTTTGAGGACAAAATTTTTCTAAGGTGGGTAGATTTGTAACTCTATATTCCCAAAATAAAGGAATTTGTCGATTCTCCTCTATTATGATTATTTAGTTTTATATTTTCCTATATGATATTTTAGAATATTCACATTTAAATCATTTTTTTTATAAGATTAGCCATTTATTTTGTTCAAATAGTTTTATATATTATTTAAATATTTTGTCTATATATTCAGCCCCTCATACTAACCCTGTTTGTTAAACCAATTTTCCTTTCAGGCCCATTCTATTAGATCAGCCTACCTACTAGACCTAAACCTTAATGCCAGCCCATTTACAATCCATATCAGCCAAGCCAACTCACCTAATTAACCAAAACTATTATTTAGTAAACTAGGCCCATTAATCGGCCTAGCCCATCTTGACTGAAGCCCAATTGTTAGAATACCAAACCAAGTAACCTTAAGTTATTATTAGGCTTGGTCAATTGAGAATCGGAACCCCAAATAACTACCCAGCCATTTAAAAACTTCTCTTCTTCTTCTTCCCCTTCATTCGTCGGAGATGATCACTATCGGTCAAGCAACAACACTATGCCGTGCAATGGCTCGACTGCTTCTAGGTGCTTCTCGAGAGTTCATCTGCATCGACATAGCCCTGACCATCCTCACCATCCTTTCACCATCGACTTAACCTTATCGATCTCCATCGTTCATTTCTAATGGCCATCGACCTCTGCTGTGCCTACAAATACGACCCCTACCTCCTCCATTTCTTCATCCCACTTCTCCAGCGAAACAGTATCAAAATTTCCCCAACCTAAAGTCTTCTTCCTCTTTTGTTGCCATGCGATCGAGTGCATGGCCATGGCATCTCAGTCCCTAAATGGTGTGGAGCAGTAGCGCATTGCTCGATCTCATCTTAAGGAGATGGTCAGCAACAACGCCGACAATACTTCCTCTTTCATCTCTATTGGTGTGACGTTTACCTCTGTCATAGACTTTGCTACGATGAGCGTTGTCGACGAGTCCCTGGTGAGTTTTCTTCGTCTTCTTCCTCCATTCTTCATTTAAGTTTCCTTTGTTTGTTGATTTGGTATTTCGATCTAGGTCGCCTGGATTGATCGGACGAGCCGTTCTTCTGTTCTTAGGCAGTGTCAATTATCGTATCTATCGGTCGATTGTTGGACAATTCTGTTGGCCCATTGGTCATATGATCAACCTGATTTTAATAATTGATAAAACTCTGTCTGGATATACAAAGCTAGTTGGGACATCTTGGTTTCTTGGATATAAGCAAGATTGGCTATTCACTCCGTTCAAGACTGAAGATCTGTTTGCCTACTTGAGTCTGTATTTCCTATGCAATGTAATTTTCATTTTATTTGAGTCTAGGAATACGTTGTACACCGAGTCGTACTGGCAAATAGGCTATCCCCAAAATAGTTCAAAATGTTTTTAAAAATGACCTATCAAAATGTTTACAAAAAGGTTTTCAAAAAGGTTTTCAAAAATTACCAAAACCTATTTTTAAAAACCCTAACCTAACCCTGACAGAACTCGGCCAGAGTTCGGCCAGAGTTCAGTTGGTGGCCGTTTGATTTTTGAATTCTCTGGAACTTGGTCCTCCTGCAGTTGCGAATTTGACCGAGATTTGCTCATCGAGTTCTGCCCGAATTCTGCCCGAATTCTGACAGAAGTCTGCCTTTGGAACTCCTATAAATAGAGAAGGATTTCGATCATTTCAATTCACTCATTCACTTTCAATCTTCTCTCTATCTAAAGCTTTCAGTCTTCCAAAGAGTTTTCTAGAGCTTACAATTTCAGATCCCAAGCCAGTTACAATTCTCTAGTCAATTTGCCAGTGCGGTGCGGTCTAGAAGTTTCTGAGAGATTGTAATCAGAAGGCTTGATTGAAGAATACCTCTTCACATTTGAAGTTGGACGAGTTCTTCGTATCAAAGCTCGCGTTGTAGAAGTTGCAAGGACTTCGTAAGAAAACTTGCGGTTTTTCCAATAGTGGATTCAACTGGTAGCAAGAGTTCTACCGACTGGATTAGTCCTCAACAGAGGGATACCAGTATACATCGCTGTCTTTGCGTTTGCTCTCTTAACTTTGCCTTTACATTATTTCAGTTGTGATTAATATTCTGTGATTGTGCTGCTAACATTTTTATTTAGCATTATTCGGCTGCCAACTCTATTCACCCCCCCTCTAGAGTATTACGCTTTACTATTTCGTTCCTACAATTGGTATCAGAGCGGGTGTTACAGGTAAAGCAAAGGTAACAGTACAATTATTTATTCATTTTAATTAACTGTTATATAGATCACAGCACATCACATGGCTACTGTGAAATTCACAAGTGAAGGCCAGGCCACAAACAGACCCCCACTGTTTGATGGTACAAATTATACTTATTGGAAAACACGGATGAGTTTCTTCTTGAAATCTCTTGATTTTGATTTATGGTCCATTGTTCTTGATGGCTATCAAAAGCCACCTCGTATAAATATTGATGGAGTTTTAGTTAAAAAACCCCATAGCAGATATACAGAGGAAGAAAAGAAAAGGGCCAGTCTTGACGCACGTGCCATTAATGCTCTCTTTTGTGCTTTAGACAGAACTGAATTTAACAGGGTGTCTATCTGCACAACGGCTAATGAAGTATGGAAGCTACTCGAAGTCACACATGAAGGCACTACTCAAGTCAAGGAATCCAAAGTCAGCAGACTTACTCAAGAGTACGAGGCGTTCAAAATGAAGCCAAATGAAACAGTCACACAAATGTTCGAGAGGTTCTTGGATATTGTAAACCCTTTGTCCTCCTTAGGCAAAGATTACAGTAACCACGAAAAGATTCGCAAACTCCTGCGAGCTCTCACCAAGAACTGGATTCCGAAGGCTACAGCTATCATTGAAGGAAACGACCTCACCACAATGTCACTTGAAGTACTCATGGGTAAGCTACTCACTCATGAACTGGAGCTACAAGATTTTGAAGAGCCTGCACCAAAGGAGAAGACTATCGCCCTCAAGGCTCAGCACAGAAAAGCTGCTGAAGATGACTCAGACAGCAGTGGATCTGACGCTGAAGATCAAGCTCTCCTAGCAAGGAAGTTCAAAAGATTCATGAGACATGAGAAGAGAGTCAAAGAGAACAACAGCAACAACTAGTACCAAGAAGATGCTGTCTGCTATGGCTGCAAGAAGAAGGGACATATGAAGAAGGATTGTCCCACCAACTCATCATCGAACAAGAAGAACAACAGGTATGAAAAAGGGAACCTGAAAAGATCAACTTCTCGGAGATATGCCAACACCAGCATATGGCATGAGAGTGAAGCCAGCGACTCAGAAGATGAACATTCAGAGGACGCTGCAAACATCTGCTTCATGGCAATCGATCAGGTACCTACTGAACCTGTAGAAACTTATGATGACTTCACCTTTGAGCAATTAGGAGATGCCTTCAGTGACCTGATGACTGATTACAGGAAACTGCGTAGTAAGTATCAGACCTCTAAGAAGGTACTCAAAGAGTACAAAGGTGAAAAAGGTAGACTTACCGACCTACTAGCTGAGGTTAGAAATAATGTTAGTGAGTCTGGTGAGCTTTCTTCAATAAAGCTCTTATTACACGAGACTACCAAGTCATCTGAAGAGAAAGACAAAATTATTGACCAACTCAAGGAAGAACTTTCTATAGAGAAGAAAAGTCTTCAATGTGCACAAATCAGAATGGAATCACTCACTTCTGATTATACTAAGTTGTATGACACTTCCAAAAGATTAGAAATTAGGTTAGGAAAACAGCCTGAGCTTGCTGCTTCCTATCCTAACACGTGTCACTTACCGAGAAATCGGAACATTCCCAAGCCAAACACTGTCAGACCTAACCCTATCAAACCTTTACCCCAAAAGGTCAAGCCCAAACAAGATTATAGGTATGCTTTCTTCTATACTAGAAAACCCAAACCTACCAACCATGCACACCACTCAGCTTTCAACACTCGACATGCACAATGTCATTATTGTGGCCTCATTGGTCATATATCATCTGCATGTAGAATGAGAAAGCTTGTAGATCTAAATATTTATGCTTGGATACCTAAAGCTAACAATTCAGGATCCTACAAGAAATGGGTACCAAAGGTTTCATCTGCAAACTATTTTGTAGGTGGAACACCCTTCACATGCTAGAAGCAAATGGATCCTCGACAGCGGTTGCTCACGGCATATGACCGGTGACGCTATCCTATTTGCAACACTGTCGAAGAAAAAGAAGGAAGGCTATGTCTCCTTCGGTAATAATTTGAAAGGGTATATTATTGGTATCGGTGATGTTGGTAAGTCTCCCTATCCTGTAATTAAGGATGTCTGTCTGGTTACCGAGTTGAAACATAACCTACTCAGCATAAGTCATCTAGCTGATCATGGTTATGGCATCAACTTTGGCAAAGACAAATGTACTATAGTTGATAGCTCAACTGGTAGTACTATCTTTGAAGGTATCAGGGAAGACAATATATATGTTTTCTATTTGTTAGAAGAAACTAACATTTCAGGTAGATGCTTAATGGCCAAGAGTGATGAGAGTCATCTGTGGCATATGAGACTCGGTCACGCTAATATGGATACAATATCAAGATTATCCACAAAGAAGCTAGTACGCGGTTTACCGGACATTATATTCAAGAAGGATTCGGTATGCAGTCAATGTGAAAGGAACAAAGCTACCAGATTCACTTTCAAGTCAGTAAACGCAGTATGTACTACTAGACCTCTACAATTGCTTCATATGAACTTATTTGGTCCTAGCAGAGTTGCTAGCCTCGGAGGTAAATTTTATGCTTTCATAATTGTAGATGATTTCTCTAGATACACGTGGGTATATTTCTTGACACGCAAGAATGATGCATTATCCGAATTTGTCGCCTTTTGCAAGGAAGTACAGAATGAAAAAAGGTTACATGATCACTCGCATAAGAAGTGATCATGGTGGCGAATTCGAGAATGCTGATTTTGAGCAATTTTGTGACACACACGGTTTTATTCATGAGTTCTCCTGCCCTAGGACTCCACAACAAAATGGAGTTGTGAAACGTAAGAACAGAACTCTAACCGAAATGGCCAGAGTAATGTTAAACCAGTTTAGTCTACCCAAATATTTCTGGGCTGAAGCTGTCAACACAGCTTGCTTTGTTCTCAATAGAGTTCTAATTCGACCCAAATCGAAGAAGACTCCATTTGAGTTATGGTTTGATAGAATTCCTTCAGTTTCATACTTTAGAATTTTTGGTTGTAAATGTTTTATTCTTAACACAAAAGACAATTTGGGAAAATTTAATGAAAAGGCCGATGAAGGTATATTTTTAGGTTATGCGGCCAAGAGCAAAGGATACAGAGTCTTCAACAAACGTACCATGATTATCGAAGAGTCAATCAATGTCACCTTTGATGAATTAAATCAAATGACGATTGATGACAATGACGAAGATACACCTGTACCAAGCTCAACTCCAGCTGATTCTCAACCAAGCTCTGCACTAGCTGAACCTCCTAAAGAAGATCCAGGAACCAGCTACCTTCAGAATGAAGCAAAAAGGTTGAAATTTTCAGCAAATCATCCAAAGGATTTGGTAATTGGTGATATTACCAAGGGAGTAAGTACTCGTACATCCTGTAGAGATATTGTTTCTAGTGTTGCATTTATTTCACAGCTAGAACCTAAAACCATTGATGAAGCATGTAGTGATAGTTTTTGGATAGATGCTATGCAAGAGTAATTAAACCAATTTGAACGAAATCAAGTTTGGGAACTTGTTCCCAGGCCTGTTGATCATCCGGTCATTGGCACCCGTTGGGTATTCCGAAACAAACTGAATGAGAATGGTTTAGTAACTCGTAATAAGGCTCGACTCGTAGCTCAAAGATACAATCAGGAAGAGGGTATCGACTACGATGAGACTTATGCCCCAGTTGCGAGATTAGAATCCATTCGCATGTTATGTGCATTTGTATGTTTTCATGATTTCAAACTTTTTCAAATGGATGTTAAGAGTGCTTTTCTAAATGGCTTTATAAAAGAAGAAGTTTTTGTAGCACAACCTCCGGGTTTCACGGATTTTAAAAATCCTGACCATGTTTTCAAGTTGAAGAAAGCTCTATACGGTTTGAAACAAGCCCCTCGTGCTTGGTATGATCGTCTAAGCTCTTTTCTACTTGACAACGGTTTTTCAAAAGGAAAGGTTGACACTACACTTTTTATTAAATCTTTTAATGGCAAGCTGCTTTTAATTCAAATCTATGTTGATGATATCATATTTGGATCCACTGATGAATCTCTTTGTCAAGAATTTTCTAAGTGTATGCAGAATGAGTTTGAAATGAGCATGATGGGAGAGCTGAAATTCTTTCTCGGATTGCAAATCAAACAAACTGATAATGGGACATTCATAAATCAAGCCAAGTACACAAAAGACTTACTAAAGAAGTTCGATCTGGACAATGTCAAACCTATTGGCACTCCAATGTCAACTTCAACAAAGCTTGATTCAGATGAACAAGGCAAGCCAGTCGACACACGTAAGTATCGAGGTATGATTGGTAGTTTACTTTATTTAACTGCTAGTCGTCCAGATATAATGTTTAGTGTTTGCCTGTGTGCACGTTTTCAAGCTAACCCAAAGGAATCACATCTGTCCGCAGTTAAGCGTATCTTCCGATACCTTAAGGGCACTTCTTCTGTTGGCTTGTGGTATCCCAAAACTAAATCCTTTGACCTAATTGGTTATTCGGATGCAGATTTTGCTGGATGCAAAGTTGATAGAAAAAGTACAAGTGGCACATGTCATTTCTTAGGCAAAGCTTTAGTCTCTTGGTTTAGTAAAAAGCAAAATTCTGTAGCCCTATCAACAACAGAGGCTGAGTACATCGCCGCAGGACGTTGTTGCGCTCAGATTTTGTGGATGAAACAAACCCTAGAAGACTATGATTTATTTTACACACATATTCCCATTTTCTGTGATAACACGAGCACTATTAATTTGACTAAGAATCCAGTATGTCACTCTCGTACTAAACATATCGAGATTCGACATCACTTTCTTAGAGATCATCATCAAAATGGAGATATAAACCTTGTGTACATAGATACTGAAAATCAATTAGCTGACATCTTCACGAAACCTCTAGCGGAAGATCGTTTCAATTATTTACGTCGAGAATTAGGAATTTTGGACGTCAATAATATTAATTGATTATGTTTTATGATTATATCTCAATACGCAAAAACTGTGTTAGAGACAAGCCAATAAAGAGTCTGTCTGTCACCACAACTACGGTTGAAGCGAAGCGGTATTTAAGAGTTCCCCGGTGAACCTCCGCCAGCTGGGACAGTACTCCTACAGCTAATCTGAGACAGTCGCTGTGTAACGACATTTAATTCATAAAATATTATTAATTATGTTATTTGAAGGCTAAAATAACTAATCTTTGAATTAAATATTTGAAATGAGACAATAAAAAAGAAGTGGCAAAAATCAACTTTGAAGAACCCTAGGCGAATTCGGCCAGTGCTCTGACCGAATTCGGCCCGAGTTCGGTTAAGGGTATCTGTGTATATATCCAGAACCCGAGAGCTTCTTCTCTTTCATTGCTTCCAAACTAATTACAACAGCAGCAGCAGCCGCCCGAATCTTCAAACCCTAGCTTGTTCACCAATCTTTTTCTTCCAATCTACTTGGTGAAATCTCTCCAAAATTTGGAATCGTGCGGAGATCGACATTCTCTACAACATATCCAATTTTCGTGAGGTATAACTCCCTCTCTCTCCACCTTTCAATTAGTGCTTTTTATTCCAATGACACCAAAATTTAATCCATTCAAGAGGAAGAAGAAGACCACTCCGAGTGAGGAAGGGTCGTCTTCGAATCCACACACGGATTCACTCTTTTCGTCGATCCAAACGAGCGACGGCGCTTTCGATGGGTTTTTCTTCCAAACCCTCGATCAAGCCCTATTATGGTATGGTGACTTTTCCACCCGATCCATATGCAGCGGCGCTCCGATCAATTGGACGGTATTTCCCGATCATCATCACTTATTTGAGGCATTAGGGTTATACCTATTTGTTAAACTCTGCTTCCCAATAGCTACTAATGCCATTCGTTTATTCTACTGCAATCTCGTAGTTAACACTTTTGTTGTGAGCACACGTGTTGGAGGCGTCGACATCGAGTTCGATGATGTCCTCCTAGCGGAGATTCTTGGTATTTCCAATGAAGGTGAACCGCTAGTAGACATCACGGAATTCGAGTTTCCCGAAGGCACGACACTCACTAGTTTCAAAGCGGAACTCTGTGCTCCTGACAGAGTACGCTCTGGAAAGTTCAAGGCTAACAACCTGAACTTGTTCAACTACGAACTGCACCGCATCATCTACTCTACTATCCTTCCCAAATCCACTTCCAAAGATGATGTGACCTCACTTGAGCTGTCCGCCATGTACCATATTCTTAAGGGGATTCCTTTTTCCACCCCTAAGACGATCATTCAGATGATGGGACGATGTCGTGCTAGAGATCGAAATCTCTCTTACGCGATGATTCTCCCTCGTATCTTTCAGCGATTTGATATCGATCTATCGACTTGTACTCAGGACTCTGAGCCCAAGTTGCTTCAGCTATCTCGTCGCAGCCGGACTGCTTCAGCTCCACCTACTGCTTCTCCTACTGCACCTCCTCCACCACCTCATCAGTATGCCATGACATTTTAGGGCATACATCAGCACTTATCTGCTTTGTACGTCTCGTTGACGGACATGGCTCGCGAGCGTGAGTTCCGCGATGTCATCTGTTACCAGGCGATGGCAAACTCCTTGGCCGATCTGCGTTTTGCCCAGACTGGTCACTCTGCTGCATCCATCCCTCGAGATCCAGCTTTTTCGGGTTACCACTGTGAGGATGAGGCTGTCCATGCCTACTTCCAGCTAGGTAACGCCTATGACTGGTATCGTGCACCTTGTGACTACGTTGGTGAGTTCTATGCTGGTACCCCTACTCATCCTTCTGGCGCTGGTACCTCTGGTGTTGGTCCTTCCGGTCATGCTGGCCGAGCTGCTGATGATGATGACGAGGATAGTGATGAGGAGATGTGATTTGATTATTTAGTGACATTCTATTGTATACTTGGAAATGCTCCAACATTCCAAGTTTTTATCTTTTTATTATTATTTTTCTTTATCAGTACTTTTGATATTTATCAGCACTTTGTAGTATGTTTTCAGTACTTTTATCTTCATGGACATGCTTATGGTGTTTCATTTATGTTATTTCAGTTTCTTTCAGCACTTTGTTGTAGCACTATCTCATTATACTGCTTCTTCATTACAAACTGCCTGTGAAATAGCATGCCTGAGATTTGTTTTATGTTTTTGAAACAATAGCATGCCTATGATAATATTCCTTAGAGACAATAGCATGCATGTGATGATACTTTGTAGAAACTTTACATGCCTGTGACGATGTACATTCATTCTTTATGTTTTATTTCTTATGTTTTCTCACTATTTGTTTCTTATGCATTAATTGCAGGGGAGCCTACTGCTTTAAATGCGGGGGAGCCTTCTCTTGTGCAATTATTTTGCTAAGTGACAAAGGGGGAGAAAATTAAAGATCTAACATATTTTTTTTGAGTTAAATACAGGACCATGAACAATTTCACGTTTTGATTCTTTTTGAACAAGCTTAATGTTATATAATTCATAGTTTGTCAATTATCAAAATGGGGGAGATTGTTGGCCCATTGGTCATATGGTCAACTTGATTTTAATAATTGATAAAACTATGTCTGGATATACAAAGCTAGTTGGGACATCTTGGTTTCTTGGACATAAGCAAGATTGGCTATTCACTCCGTTCAAGACTGAAGATCTGTTTGCCTACTTGAGTCTGTATTTCCTATGCAATGTAATTTTCATTTTATTTGAGTCTAGGAATACGTTGTACACCGAGTCGTACTGGCAAATAGGCTATCCCCAAAATAGTTCAAAATGTTTTTAAAAATGACCTATCAAAATGTTTACAAAAAGGTTTTCAAAAAGGTTTTCAAAACTCACCAAAACCTATTTTTAAAAACCCTAACCTAACCCTGACAGAACTCGGCCAGAGTTCGGCCAGAGTTCGGCCAGAGTTCGGTTGGTGGCCGTTTGATTTTTGAATTCTCTGGAACTTGGTCCTCCTGCAGTTGCGGATTTGACCGAGATTTGCTCATCGAGTTCTGCCCGAATTCTGCCCGAATTCTGACAGAAGTCTGCCTTTGGAACTCCTATAAATAGAGAAGGATTTCGATCATTTCAATTCACTCATTTACTTTCAATCTTCTCTCTATCTAAAGCTTTCAGTCTTCCAAAGAGTTTTCTAGAGCTTACAATTTCAGATCCCAAGCCAGTTATAATTCTCTAGTCAATTTGCCAGTGCGGTGCGGTCTAGAAGTTTCTGAGAGATTGTAATCAGAAGGCTTGATTGAAGAATACCTCTTCACATTTGAAGTTGGACGAGTTCTTCGTATCAAAGCTCGCATTGTAGAAGTTGCAAGGACTTCGTAAGAAAACTTACGGTTTTTCCAATAGTGGATTCAACTGGTAGCAAGAGTTCTACCGACTGAATTAGTCCTCAACAGAGGGATACCAGTATACATCGCTGTCTTTGCGTTTGCTCTCTTAACTTTGCCTTTACATTATTTCAGTTGTGATTAATATTCTGTGATTGTGCTGCTAACATTTTTATTTAGCATTATTCCGCTGCCAACTCTATTCACCCCCCCTCTAGAGTATTACGCTTTACTATTTTGTTCCTACAAATTCATGCTAGACGAAATGATTGGATTCTTTCTTGAGATCCGTTGGTAAGTGATCTCGCCTCTTCCTACTGGATATTGTTCAAATTAGTTTTGATTTGGCATTTGATCAATCGATCCACTGGCTCTCTGTTTTGATAGTGTGTCGATCTATTGATCATGAGGGGATTTTAATTAGAATTGCATTTGTGCACTCTGTGAGTGAATTTCATCCATCCCTGAACGATTTTGTTCAATTGATCTTCTTAGCATTTCAAACAAATTTTTAATAATTGAATTCCCTGTTCTTGCATGTTACGTGTTCGTTGAAATGCCTGAAATAGTTTTTCCTCTGTTCAGGACACGAGGATGATGGGATCAGACTTCGGAGACACTGATTAGTTTCACCCTCTGCTTCAGTATACTACTTCATGGTATAACTACGTACTTTATTTAGTCGACACAACTGCATATAGGAGATAGAACATGGGGGAACTGGTGTAGACTTGTATCAGATCGATATAGTCGATGCTGACAGACACGAGTGTTCACGATACTGATATAGCTAGCTGTCACGATCCGCACCCGCTTTTCGGATACAAGACGTATCCAAGCCCAGACTACACCACAGTGTCGGTGGTAGAACGCTGTCTAATATACACAAGTCACGGCAATCTATTTATCTCATCCACAAAATAATAATGAATCAACCAAGATCAATGAATACCAATAAAACTGAATAATATAAACTGAATGTTTCCAAGATTCAATGTCACGTCCGGTGGACACAAATCCACTATCAATAGACGGAAGAGAAAATAATTACATGAACTATACTATCTGAATACAACATGCTAATCGAGACAACCTCCACTACAAGGCACCGTGATCTGAAGTTGACTCAAATCCTCTAGTGTGCTCCTAGTTCAAACTTGGCTAAACCTGAAGAGATCATCAGGTCCTCAGAGGACTAGCAAGATACATAAAAACGAGCATTTCTAATAGTTTATCATGCATAGAGAAAATCCGAAAATAAACAAGTAAAACTAAGCAATGATAAAACACGAAAATGTGCACTGACTACGCATAAATGAACAGCTGGACGAAGACGAGAGAACTCATGCCAAGTTGTCAACGGATAACCAAATCGAATACTCAAACCCTCGCCCCTAGTGTGGACTCCCAGGCTTGAACAACTACTAACCCTCGCCCCGAGTGTGGACTCGCAGGTTAGCTTCAGAAATCACCCTCGCCCCTAGTATGGACTCACAGGTGCAGACATATATCTACTAACCCTCGCCCCTAGTGTGGACTCGCAGGTTAGCTTCAGAAATCACCCTCGCCCCTAATGTGGACTCGCAGGTGTGGACCAATAACTACTAACCCTCGCCCCTAATGTGGACTCGCAGGTTAGCTTCAAGATTTCAAGGCAAGGAGGTATTGCAGTTCAATTTATGACTTCTCGACCCATGATACGACTCAATCAAGACTCAAGTGAACACATCCAATAAGACATAAGGCTAGGTGTGAACATGGCCTATATAGAAGTGATAAAAATATCCAAGCAGGATATGAAAAGTACATGTCAACAATAATGAGAAAAACTGAATAATGAAATACAGTGCACGTAAATAAAGCAGTGTAAAAAGGCAAGGTATACTTGTCTTTGGTCCTGAGCTGCGTATACGGGTCCAAATCCGTGTCAATGTCCAAGTTTCCTGTTTGATAATTTATGATGTCAAATAGATGAATCAAAGTAAGATGTACTTTATCTACTAGGTTTTTAGTCTAATACCTACGTGGGATTTGCTACTTATAACTAAGCAGTTTATTACTCAACTTAACCCACAAATCCAACCGTTCTCCTTAGGCACTAGTCTTCCCTTGATCATACAGGTTTGCCCATTGGCAATAAACATGTGCATATTGGCATCAGTATTGTACTTGTATGTTTAGTGGCCTATAATGCATAATCCCCGACTGATATGGTGTGTGCATGTTTCACTCTCAAAGTCGAACTGTTCTCATGTTTTAAGGATATCCAACATATCTCCTTACCCTTGACACTCTAATAATTACCTGTATTTCAGTTTCCTGCTACCCAAAGTTCATTTCCGCCTTTCGACCACACATAAACATACCTCTCCCTTGAACAATTACTTCCATTTATTAAAGCAGTAGGAGATAGAGGTAAAGACTGCTACTTTTCCCACACTCTACCAAATTATCATGCATTACAGTATCAGGTAATAGGTAACTTTCCTCCCACGCTTTAGCATGTAGATAATCTATCACATTGAAACTGTCAACAAAATTTAGGCTACATAACCTGCAATGCATAAAACAAGAAATACATACACCAAACTCTGCTACTCTAATACTAATATTCATGTAAACCTTTGACTGGTATCCTACTGTTCTGGACCCATACCCCCACATGCTCATACATAATTGAGTATAATGGATATAAAGAAGGGTCTCTATCACTATAACAGATGATTGTCTTGGTTTGTAGTGTATCTCCTGGGTCCTGTCAAGAGGGCATATGCAATGTTGCTGCCCTGTGAACTCAACAGGTTGCTATTTCTAACTGGCATACCCTGTTATACTGGTACCACCTGAGGCTATAGGACACCCTTTAGTCCATAAACAATTAAATCAGTTCCTTTTTGAAACTGATATAGCCAAGTCCGTGACTGATGTTACAAATTAGTTTGCACTGGTGCACAGATCAGTTTGAAGTTGATCCACACATCATTCATTAGCCCTCCTTGTGGTTGCATTAAGCTGGATATCCCTTTGATTGTAGGATGCACCTTATACTCTTGTTCTTGACATCAGTAGGCATACCACCAAGTCCTAAATCAATTCGAATATGGCTTGCTATCAATTCCCACAGGATATTCCTAGTACTGTTGTGATATACTGAGCACAAGGCTAGCCCAGCTGGTACTTGCTAAATACCAGGGCTTCTCTTAAAGGGAAAGCTCTCACTGTTACCCATTATCCTGCTTGTATCAGCAGGTCCAATCGGTTACTTCCTGATACCAGGTTATGTATACTGGTTATGTGGGTGTAAGGGGATACTTACTCAAATTCAGACTAGGTGCATTGATTCCCATTGAACCCATTAGTCATTTGCCCCCTTCTTAGAGATGTTTTTCCTTTCCTCCCATAACTGAGGTTGGTGTCAGGATCAACACTAAGACAGCCCTCAAAACTGGTAGGGAAAATTGATGTGTGTTGTCTAGCTAGGTTAGGTCATGCACATTTGGATACACTAAATTGGAAGCTCTGATACTATAGGCACTCAAAATCCTAGGTTGTACTCAGGGAATATGGTGATCCCTACTGTCCCCTTGTTCTAGGTACAGGGCATTTGTAATACCCATGCTTCAAAGTTATAGAAGACTAGTTCCTAGTCCTAGTCCTATCTCAGCGTATGTTGATGACAGGTGATATGAGGTACATGATTTGCAGCAAACAAGACTAAAGTTGTACCAGTCATATCAAGCAAAAGTTATTAACTAAAGGTCCCTACACTGGTATCAGAGATTAGGCAATTTGGTATCAGCCAATCTAAAGTGGTCAGTCATCTAATACCCTCTCAGTCTTGAGCCATATCTCTCTTCCTGGTCCCTATCATGGGTGATGAATATGCCCAGATACCACTGGGTATGCTCTAGAGTTTGAGTTCCTATCTTGGCCATCCGTAGCTATCTGTCTAGGTAGTATACTCTACCCTACCTATATGTCCCATAAATAACAATCTCTATCCTTGTGACCTACACTAACCTAGGAGGAGTGGATACTGCATTTTTATGGTGCTGGACTGCCATATCCTAGGCATTAAGACTTCCAATAGGTACTCATCCCTATACCATGTTTTCGTAGTACTACCAGGTTATATCTGAGATATCTCTCTGGATACATAGAGGTTACCCAAAGGACAAAAAGAATAGTTTGATCTTCAGTTAACCGAATACAATGGAGTAGCTAAGTTGTACTGCAAGCAGTAGCAGGAAACTTTATGCACCAAGGAAATTACCAGGTCAAAAGTCCACTAGAATATTAGGATTACTACTATATTCATATCCATTAGTTCTCCTTGGCATTAACACATTCACCTACTCCAATAATGAGAGTGAAATCGAATCTATACTGAGATTAAAAGTGAAAGATTGATAATTTGTGGAAAGTGATTACCTGTTTGAAGAACTCGAACTTTTCTCTTCCACGAAGTATCAGTGATTTGTTCGACCAAGTGGATGCAATGTTTCTAGGGTTTTCACTTAATCTAACTCCATCTATATATAGTTCGAAATCCGGTCATATAGGATAGAGGGGAATCCTGATTTGAATTTGATTAGGAGAGATCCATCTCTCGGCAACTAGGATTCAGTTGATATGAGCTAACCGAAATTTTGAATTTGATTGATTCTAATCCCTAATAGCCTAGTTCTAAACGGCCAAAGAAAATTTGAATAAATAAAAATTTACAATATAGCCCCTGCCATAAAATTTATTATTCCCTTGGTCTTCCTATTGGTATTTCAAATAAAACAAATGTAAAACACAACAATTATATGAGACAAGAGGTTGAAGGTCGACCAAAGCGAAAGCGAGGATTTTACTGACTTGACTGAATCTTTCAGCTGGCCGCCTCACCGCGGAGTGGGCGACCTAACGGTCGCCTTTGCTTTCTCGCAGCGAATCGATCACTTACAGACGAGACAACGAGACAGAGAGAAGTCCGATGGAAGAGGTGATTCTCCCATTTAATAAATAAATAATAACAAAAAAAATATAAGAGGATAAAATTTGGTCAAGGGGTTGACAACTCTACCCCCCTTAAACAAATTTTGTCCTCGAAATTTAATGAGCCGTGATCCACTAGAATGAAAAGTCTAACTCCACTACTATCAAATTGTTGTGAATACTCGCAAGTCAATTTCAAACATAGTTCCTATTAACAATGCTTTTGTTATAATCTACTGGAAATTTCTGTCATTTGCTCCTTGTGGTGTCGTCGCATCTTCCATGATCATGACAAAGGCTTACCCTCCTTCTGCGGTTGGTAGTGGGGGGGCACTTGCGTTCCTCTTCGGACAATTTTGAGGCAAGTGTTGGTTGGATCCACAAGTCCAACACAACTCTAATCTGCCGCGATAATTTTTTTGAGTATGGCCTTTCTTCGAGCAATACTGGCAGGTGGAAACATCTTGGACTTGACGTGGGGCTGCTTGTGGCTGCTGTTGATGGTATTGCGCTGAGGTCTTCCCTGGAATGTTGGGACGTTTTGCCAGTGTTGATTTGTTGTTGCCTCCTCCTAATGTGTCTCGATTCCTCTTCGGCTTGTGACTCAGTTCTTCTTCTGCAGCTTGGGCGACTTCTAGAATCTTCTCGTAAGTGGCGGCTCGACTGGTGGCGATGGCTAGACGAATCTCGTGAGATAGTCCCTTTCTGAATCGTCGTGCCTTGTCTTCAGGGGTGCTAACCAAGTTCTCCGTGAAGCGGCTGAGGCGAGAAAACTCTGATGTATACTCGTCGACGGTGTGGTTGCCTTGCTCTAGGTGCTCGAACTGACTCACCAACGCCTCTCGTGCTACGTATGGATAGAATTTCTTATTGAACAGTCGCTTGAATTCCTACCAAGTCACGTCTGGAGCCGAAAATTGGGGCTCGCTTTGTTACCACGTTCGCGTGATGTCGAAAAGCTGTCTACTGGCTGAGTCAATCTTCAAATCTTCTGGGACTCGGGCCATCTTCAGGTATCGTTTAACGTTCTCCAACCACTCATCAGCGTAGAGAATCCTCTCTGTCCCATGAAACTCCCTGGGCCGGAGGTCCATGAAGTTCTTGGAAGTTCCGGGGCGCTGTCGTGGAGCATCTCTAATCTGAAGAGCCTCTCTCAAAGTGTCGCAGAATATGTTGGCTTGCTGCTGTAAGATCCGGAGGAGTGTGACATTGTCCAGTGCTGGTGGTGGAGGCAGAACAGGTGTTGGATACATCGTCGGGGCTGGATACTATTAGGGTTATATACTAAAAGCATCACTTTTGTAGTAACCTTATTTCCTTAAATTTTGAATGAGAATCATATGGGCAAATGTTTGCATATTGTATTTGTTGTAAGTGTTAATGCAAATGTCCGATATTCTATATTGTAGATAATATGGTGTGTGGTGTCACACAGAAGATCATATTATCAGTTTCCTATGGAGTATATAAATAGTTCACAACCTAGATGGACTTGGACAATCTATTGGAAAGGTTGTAGTGTAATCTGGTATTAGTCTATCTTAACTATAGGTTTACACTAGTACACTTTGTGTGTATTGAATAGGACCACTTGAGGTTGTTCTCTTTGTACTGACTACATAAGAGAACAAACACCTCTGTTATTATGGATGCTTGTGCTCTTAATCCGGATATAATAATGAACATGTATATGCAGTGTGCATTACTTTGACTCATAAAAGAGTGAGATTCATTATGGATCAACAACCACTATGAATTGGGTAATAACATTGTATGTATGATGGGCTGTTGATTATAAATGGAATCCATGTCCCGATACATCGGGTTGATGATGTCCTTTTAAGGAGCTCATGAGGATTGTCATGTAAACCCTGCAAGTGGATTATATCCGACATGACAAATAAAGTTGACCGGTACTACTTAAGGATAAAAGATATCGAATCAATATAGTTGTCAGTAACTTAATTTGATCGACGGACATACGATATCTTAACATGGGGAGCCAAACGAGCATATAATAAAAGGAGCGCACAAACATAATTTGGGATTAGGGAGGTAGTGCAACAATAGCTCATTAGTGGACCGAGCTATTGTTAATGGGCCTGGATTGTGTGTTCGGGCTGAACACGGGATATCCAGATCCGTTAGGAGGCCTAACCCTAATTTCTCCTCATGGTCCCTGCCGTAGCCTATATATATCCTCTATTCTCTGGCCGTCAGATTACTGATCAGAAATCTGAAATTTTCTCTAAATTCGTGATTCACGTAAGGAGAGAAAGAGAGGGCTGCCAAGGAGAAGAAAAGGTTGGGAGATCGTCGCCCACACGACGTCCAACTCGAGGAAGGAATACGTGCAGAAGATCTTGGGGTCGTCCGCTCGAGATTGCCAGGAATTACTTGTCTCCTTTCCGCCGCAGGTATAATTCGTGAACCCTAGTTTCCGCCTATGAAGGGTTAGAACACGTATTAGATCTGTTTAACTTTCTATCGATCAATACGCACACCAAAGGAAGGGTCATGGGAATCCCCAGTTCCATCAATTGGTATCAGAGCCACTTTGGATCTACGTATTGATTGATACGTCCATGTTGTCCAATAAAACCTGCGCTGTGTAATAGTCGGTAGATGTAGATCTGTTCTAACTCAGTTTTGTAGGCATCTTAGATCCAACTATTATGGTCCAATGCATGTTTTTTGATTGTGTTGTTTAAACCACGGACATGTCGTGGATGTTGTTGCTGCTGTGGATGTAATTAAAATTACGAGGGTTGATCGTGCTTATTATTTTGATTTTTCAATCTAGATTATGTGTGAACTCCTTCGGGAGGCATAGGATTGATGTAATTTTAATTATTTTTGATCAATCGTGATGGCGGTGGTGGCTGTTTCTGACGCCGGACGAGATGCTGGTTTTAAGCAGTCCAGAGGCAGACAGATGATTTTCGATAGATCTGCGCAGCGCCAGATTTTGGATTCGAATAGTTGAGGACGGAGCAGCAAAGATGACCATAATAGTTGGATATTTTCTCTTATTTTTGTAATTTTGCTTTTTCTGATTATGCATGTTTATTATTGTGTGGTTGTTTTTTTTGAAAAACCAAGCCTACATTAATAATAGACAACATGGACATAATATCAACTAGTAGAAAAACCCTCATTGTTAAATAACTAAGTGGGAGAGGATTTTTATTTAGTATAAATCCTATGGTCTCCATTACTGGTTTGTAGGTGATGTAATTATACTTGCATGTTGGCTTTAGTGCTTTCCTCCATATCGGATATGTATAATTATGGATCACCAGTACAAACTTCCTTAGGGATAATTGTAGAAAGTTACCTAGTATGTGTTCACTTCTCCATCTGAAGGAACTCATTACAAGGTAATGGACTTAGTATTAAGTAATGGTATACAGTTAGATACAAATAATGGTATCCTCCCCATCGGAGTCACTGCTATTATTTGTATGACCAGAGCAAGACCAGCATATTAATTTTATTTGTCATAAAATTATATTGACATGATAGTAAAATTAATAAAAAAATCTACTTGAACAAAGTTGAATTTGTATACGTCCACACTATCGTGGTATGCTAAATTTATGGTGTTCAAGGTGTTGGTAAATTTCTTATTATTGTTTTGAGGGAATCAATATTTAGTTAATTCAAAAAGTTTTGTTTTTGCCATACATAATTTTATTTATGTGATTCTCAGGATTTCAAAAATGGGTTCTTTCAGTCCACTTATGGTGATTCTTAAAGAAAACAAACTTACTGGACCTAATTATATTGACTGGAAACGTAATTTGGACATTGTTCTGACTGCTGAGGAGTACAAATATGTACTTGTTGAGGAATGCCCACCTAAGCCTGATGGTAACTCTGATGAAGAGGTCAAAGAGGCTTATAAGAAGTGGAAAAAGGCAGATGAGATGGCGCGGTGTTACATTCTGGCATCTATGTCAAATATACTGCAACATCAGCATCAGGCCATGGCCACAGCTTATGACATGATGTATAATCTCAAGGAACTCTTCGGACATCAGAGTAGAGCAGCTAGGCAGTTTGCTATAAAATGTTTGATGAATACAAAAATGGCTGAGGGTACACCAGTAAGGGATCATATTCTCAAGATGATAGGTCATCTGAATGAGATGGAGATCCTTGGAGCTGAAATCTATGGGGAATCCCAGGTCGATATCATTCTCGGAATTCTGCCTAAAAGTTTTGACAATTTCTGCCTTAATTACAACATGAACAAAAGGTTGTATAGTTTGGCAGAACTTGCAAAAGAGCTACAGGATGTTGAATCTCTCTTTAGGCAGAGTGGTCATGTTTTTGTTTCTGAAAAGGCTTCTACTTCTAAGCCAAAAGGCGGTAAGAAGAAGAATAACATTCAGAAACAGGCAAACTCAGCAAAGAAAGGCATGGGACCTCAAGGCGCGGTAAAAAAGTCGAAAGGCAAATGTTTCAAGTGCAAAGGGTCAGGACATTGGAAGACTGATTGTCCACTTCTCAAACAAGGGAACAAAGAAGGTACATCTCATTTACTAGTAGTTGAAACATGTTTAGCGGTGTTATCTACCGGCACCTGGTGTGTAGATACATGAGCCACTAATCATGTCTGCAATACATTGCAGGGGTTCCAGGAAACCAGACGGCTCAGTGATGGAGAGATATGCTTGTTCATGGATGATGCTACAAAAGTATCGGTTGTTGCATTAGGAGATGTTACTTTATCTTTTGGTAGAAATAAGTCTTTGACATTGAGAGATTGCCTTTATGCACCTTCACTTAGAAGGAATTTAGTTTCTGTTTCTATGTTAGTTAGATGGATATTCAGTTTATTTTAATGATAATATTGTTATTAGAAATAATAAACATTTTATCTGTTCTGGTGTATTGGTTGATAATTTGTATGTCATTAATCCTATTTCGCCCACAATGCAACTTATGGAAATGAATAATATGTTATTTAACTTAAATAAGAGAAAAGAACCTTCTTGTATAAATCAAACATATCTTTGACACTTGCGATTGGGGTATATTAACCTAAGAAGGATTCAAAGACTGGTTGAAGATGGACCTTTGAGTTCATTGGAAGTGGAGGCACTACCAGTCTGTGAATCCTACTTGGAAGGTAAAATGACCAAAAGGCCTTTTACGACAAAGGGGTATAGGGCCAAAGATGTGTTGAAATTGGATCATTTTGATTTGTGTGGACCCATGACTATCCAAGCTAGAGGTGGCTTTGAATATTTTGTCACATTTATTGACGATTATTCAAGGTATGGATACATTTATTTGATGCACCGTAAGTTTGAGTGCTTTGAGAAATTCAAAGAGTACAAGGCTGAAACGGAGAAACGTCATGGAAAATGTATCAAGTCATTACGATCATATCGTGGTGCCAAGTACCTCTTTGGAGAGTTTAGGGATTATTTATCAGAGGCTGGGATTGCATCCCAATTGACTGCACCTGGAACGCCCCAACAGAATGGTGTAGCCGAAAGAAGGAATAGAACTCTTATGGAGATGGTTAGATCAATGATGAGTTATTTGGATTTGCCAAATTCATTTTGGGGATATGCCTTAGAGACTGCAGCTTATATTTTGAACTTGGTTCCTTCTAAGTCAGTACCTCTTACTCTCACAGAGCTGTGGATTGGGCGTAAGCCTAGTCTGAAACATGTTCACATTTGGGGTAGTCCAGCACATGTGCTGAATGAGAAAGCAGATAAGTTGGAATCTCGTACAGAAGTACGCTTGTTTGTAGGCTATCCAAGAGGAACGAAAGGAGGTTTATTTTATAGTCCTAAGGATCAGAAGGTCATTGTTAGCACCAATGCCCGATTCTTAGAGGAAGACTATGTGATGAACCATAAACCCACAAGTAGAGTTGTTCTAGAAGAACTGAGACGTGAGACACCAAGTACTTCAGTACCAACAGTACAAGAGGATGAAGCACAAATAACTGTACAACGTCTCACAAATGTTACACCATAACCGATAGTGCCTCATCGTAGTGGGAGGGTTGTGATACAACCTGATAGATATATGTTCTTGGGAGAGTCATCAGACTTCGTCCCTGAGGAACAAGATTATGATCCCTGTACCTACAATGAAGCACTCCAAGATAAAGATGCAGAGTCTTAGCAAAAAGCAATGATATCTGAAATAGAATCTATGGATTCTAATCAGGTCTGGGAGCTTGTAGAACCACCCATTGGTGTAAAAGCCATTGGATGCAAATGGGTCTATAAGAGAAAAAGAGGATCAGACGGTAAGGTTGAAACCTTTAAAGCTCGGCTTGTAGCAAAAGGTTTTACTCAAAGAGAGGGTATCGATTATGAGGAAACCTTTTCTCCTGTAGCCATGCTTAAGTCTATTCGGATTCTTTTATCTATTGCAGCTCATCTCGATTATGAGATTTGGCAAATGGATGTCAAGATAGCTTTCCTTAATGGAAGTCTTGAGGAAGACATCTATATGAAGCAACCAGACGGGTTCATTGAAAAGGGCCAGGAGCATCTTGTTTGTAAGCTCAAGAAGTCCATTTATGGACTTAAGCAAGCTTCCAGATCTTGGAACATATGTTTTGATCAGGTGATAAAATCCTATGGATTTGATCAATGTCAGGATGAATTATGTGTATACAGAAAGTGTGACAGAAACGTGGTGGTGTTCCTAGTACTTTATGTAGATGACATCTTGCTCATTGGAAACAATGTGAAGGTATTATCTGATGTAAGGGTATGGTTATCCAAACAGTTTGATATGAAGGACTTGGGAGAAGTAGGTCACATCCTTGGGATCAAAGTTCTACGAGATCGCAAGAAAAGGATGTTAGGCTTATCCCAAGCTTCCTATATCGATACTGTACTAACTCGTTTTAGTATGCAAAATTCTAAAAAAGGTTTCTTACCTTTTAGACATGGAATTGCTCTATCAAAGGAGCAGTGTCCAAGGACATCTAAAGAGATAGAGAACATGAAGGCAGTTCCTTATGCTTCAGCAGTAGGAAGCTTAATGTATGCAATACTATGTACGAGACCGAACATCTTCTTTGTCGTAGGCATGGTCAGCAGATATCAGTCTAACCCAGGACAAGAGCACTGGACTGCCGTAAAGCATATTTTGAAGTACTTGAAAAGGACTAAAGAGTATATGCTAGTTTACCAGGCAGATAGTTTAGTTCCCTTGGGGTATACAGACTCAAATTTTCAGTCAGATAGGGATTCCAGAAAATCTACCTCAGGTTATGTGTTTACTTTGGGAGGTGGAGCCATTGTGTGGAGGAGTATCAAGCAAAAATGTATTGCTGATTCCACCATAGAAGCCGAGTATATAGCAGCCTCTAAGGCAGCTAAAGAAGCGGTTTGGCTCAGAAACTTTCTGTTAGACTTGGATGTGGTACCTAGTTTGCCTAAGTCTATTACACTTTATTGTGATAATAGTGGTGCAGTTGCAAACTCGAAGGAACCACGAGCCCATAAGACAGGCAAACACATTGAGCGCAAGTACCACCTGATACGAGATTTCATAAAGAAAGAAAAAGTTACTGTGATCAAGATAGCATCAGCCGACAACCTAGCTGATCCCTTTACAAAGAGCTTACCAGCTAAGGCTTTTGACAGTCATGTTGAGGAAATGGGAGTTAGATGTGTAGCAGCATGGCTTTAAGTATAAGTGGGAGATTTGTAACAGTATACTAAAAAGTAATGCTTTGAGTATAAGTGGGAGATTGTTAGGGTTATATACTAAAAGCATCACTTTTGTAGTAACCTTATTTCCTTAAATTTTGAATGAGAATCATATGGGCAAATGTTTGCATATTGTATTTGTTGCAAGTGTTAATGCTTGCAAGTGTTAATGCAAATGTCTGATATTCTATATTGTAGATAATATGGTGTGTGGTGTCACACAGAAGATCATATTATCAGTTTCCTATGGAGTATATAAATAGTTTACAACCTAGATGGACTTGGACAATCTATTGGAAAGGTTGTAGTGTAATCTGGTATTAGTCTATCTTGACTATAGGTTTACACTAGTACACTTTGTATGTATTGAACATGACCACTTGAGGTTGTTCTCTTTGTACTGACTACATAAGAGAACAAACACCTCTGTTATTATGGATGCTTGTGCTCTTAATCCGGATATAATAACGGACATGTATATGCAGTGTGCATTACTTTGACTCATAAAAGAGTGAAATTCATTATGGATCAACAACCTCTATTAATTGGGTAATAACATTGTATGTATGGTGGGCTGTTGATTATAAATGGAATCCATGTCCCGATACATCGGGTTGATGATGTCCTCTTAAGGAGCTCATAAGGATTGTCATGTAAACCCTGCAGGTGGATTATATTCGACATGACAAATAAAGTTGAGCGGTACTACTTAAGGATAAAAGATGTCGAATCAATATAGTTGTCAGTAACTTAATTTGATCGACGGACATACGATATCTTAACATGGGGAGCCAAACGAGCATATAATAAAAGGAGCCCACAAACATAATTTGGGATTAGGGAGGTAGTGCAACAATAGCTCATTAGTGGACTGAGCTATTGTTAATGGGCCTGGATTGTGTGTTCGGGCTGAACACGGGATATCCAGATCCGTTAGGAGGCCTAACCCTAATTTCTCCTCATGGTCCCTGCCGTAGCCTATATATATCCTCTATTCTCTGGCCGTCAGATTACTGATCAGAAATCTAAATTTTTTTCTAAATTCGTGATTCACGTAAGGAGAGAAAGAGAGGGCTGCCAAGGAGAAGAAAAGGTTGGGAAATCGTCGCCCACACGACGTCCAACTCGAGGAAGGAATACATGCAGAAGATCTTGGGGTCGTCCGCTCGAGATTGCCAGGAATTACTTATCTCCTTTCCGCCGCAGGTATAATTCGTGAACCCTATTTTTCGCCTATGAAGGGTTAGAACACGTATTAGATCTGTTTAACTTTCTATCGATCAATACGCACACCAAAGGAAGGGTCCTGGGAATCCCCAGTTCCATCAGATACATCGTCGGTGTTGGATGCATGGGGAAAGCTGGATACATCTCTGGTGTGGGGTGTATGGCCGGTACTGGATGTGGAACACGTGCTGGATGCGGGGCTTGTGCTGGTGGTGGAATAGATATTGGTGGCAGACCGGGTGCTGGTGGTGGAGTCTGCGGAGGAAACTACGCAGGTGGTAGAATATCGCCTCTGCAGAATCTTGAGAGCTGCAGCTAATTGCCCATTTGAGTGAGCTGGCCTCCTTGTGTTGGTGGAGTCATGTACGTAAATAAGCCTCCTGTAGCCGGTGGAGTGTTCAGTGCATCGTTGTTCCTGTCTTGCGAGTCCATCTTAACTGTAATAAAGAAAATACTTTAGCCGTTGAAGAGATTTTCAGGCAGGATGCAAATCAAGGATTTAATGAAATCAAGGATTAAGGATTAACAAGGAGTCAAGACATGTGGATGAGATCCTATGAGTCTAATCCTATTTGCAGGCTCACGACGGCACAGTGACGTAACCGAAGTGATTAACGTGGACCTACATGGGCCACCAAAAAAATTGTCACGACCCACACCCGCTTTTCGTATACAGGACGTGTCTAAGCCCAGCCTACACCGCAGTGTCGGCGGTAGAACATTGTCTAATATACACAAGTCACGACAATCTATTTATCTCATCCACAGAATAATAACGAATCAACCAAGGTCAATGAATACCAATGAAACTAAGTAATATAAACTGAATGTTTCCAACATTCAATGTCACGTCCAGTAGACACAAATCCACTACCAATAGACGGAAGAGAAAATAAATACATGAACTATACTATCCGAATACAACCTGCTAATCGAGACAACCTCCACTGCAAGGCACCGTGATCTGAAGCCGACTCAAATCCTCTCGTGTGCTCCTGGTTCAAACTTGGCTAAACCTGAAGAGATCATCAGGTCCTCAGAGGACTAGCAAGATACATAAAAATGAGCCTTTCTAACAGTTTATCATGCATGGAGAAAATCCAGAAATAAACAAGTAAAACTAAGCAATGATAAAACACGAATCTGTGCACTGACTACGCATAAATGAACTACTGGACGAAGATGAGAGAACTCATGCCAAGATGTCAACGGATAACCAAATCGAATACTCAAACCCTCGCCCCTAGTGTGGACTCCCAGGCTTGAATAACTACAAACCCTCGCCCCTAGTGTGGACTCGCAGGTTAGCTTCATAAATCACCCTCGCCCCTAGTGTGGACTCGCAGGTACGGACAGATATCTGCTAACCCTCGCCCCTAGTGTGGACTCGCAGGTTAGCTTCAGAAATCACCCTCGCCCCTAATGTGGACTCGCAGGTGTGAACCAATAACTACTAACCCTCGCCCCTAATGTGGACTCGCAGGTTAGCTTCAAGATTTCAAGGCAAGGAGGTATTGCAGTTCAATTTATGACTTCTCGACCCATGACACGACTCAATCAAGACTCAAGTGAACACGTCCAATAAGACACAAGGCTAGGTGTGAACATGGCCTATATAGCAGTGATAGAAATATCCAAACAGGATATGAAAAGTACATGTCAACAATAATAAGAAAAACTGAATAATGAAAGACAGTGCATGTAAATAAAGTTGTGTAGAAAGGCAAGATATACTTGCCTTTGGTCCTGAGCTGCGTATACGAGTCCGAATCCGTATCAATGTCCAAGTTCCTGTTTGATAATTTATGATGTCAAATGGATGAATCAAAGTAAGATGTACTTTATCTACTAGGTTTTTAGTCTAATACCTACTTGGGATTTGCTACTTATAACTAAGCAGTTTATTACTCAACTTAACCCCCAAATCCAATCGTTCTCCTTAGGCACTAGTCTTCCCTTGATCATACAGGTTTGCCCATTGGCAATAAACATGTGCATATTGGCATCAGTATTGTACTTGTATGTTTAGTGGCCAATAATGCATAATCCCCGACTGATATGGTGTGTGTATCAAAGTCGAACTGTTCTCATGTTTTAAGGATATCCAACATATCTTCTTACCCTTGACACTCTAATAATTACCTGTATTTTAGTTTCCTGCTACCCAAAGTTCATTTCCGCCTTTCGACCACACATAAACATACCTCTCCCTTGAACAATTACTTCTATTTATTAAAGCAGTAGGAGATAGAGGTAAAGACTGCTACTTTTCCCACATTCTACCAAATTATCATGCATTACAGTATCAGGTAATAGGTAACTTTCTTCCATGCTTTGGCATGTAGATAATCTATCACATTAAAACTGTCAACAAAATTTAGGCTACATAACCTGCAATGCATAAAAAAAGAAATACATACACAAAACTCTGCTACTCTAATACTAATATTCATCTAAACCTTTGACTGGTATCCTACTGTTCTGGACCCATACCCCCACATGCTCATACATAATTGAGTATAATGGATAAAAAGAAGGGTCTCTATCACTATAACAGATGATTGTCTTGGTTTGTAGTGTATCCCCTGGGTCCTGTCAAGAGGGCATATGCAATGTTGCTGCCCTGTGAACTCAACAGATTGCAATTTCTAACTAGCATACCCTGTTATACTGGTACCACCTGAGGCTATAGGTCACCCTTCAGTCCATAAACAATTAAATCAGTTCCCTTTTCAAACTAATATAGCCATGTCCGTGACTGATGTTACAAATTAGTTTGCACTGGTGCACAGATCAGTTTGAAGTTGATCCATACATCATTTATTATCCCTCCTTGTGGTTGCACTAAGCTGGATATCCCTTTGATTGTAGGATGCACCATATACTCTTGTTCCTGACATCAGTAGGCTTACCACCAAGTCCTAAATCAGATTCGAATGTGGCTTGCTATCAATTCCCACAGGATATTCCTAGTACTGTTGTGATATGCTGAGCACAAGGCTAACCCAGCTGGTACTTGCTAAACACCAGGGCTTCTCTTAAAGGGAAAGCTCTTACTGTTACCCATTATCCTGCTTGTATCAGCAGGTCCAATCGGTTACTTCCTGATACCAGGTTATGTATACTGGTTATGTGGGTGTAAGGGGATACTTACTCAAGTTTAGTCTAGGTGCATTAATTCCCATTGAACCCATTAGTCATTTGCCCCCTTCTTAGAGAGGTTTTCCCCTTCCTCCCATAACTGAGGTTGGTGTCAGGATCAATACTAAGACAGCCCTCAAAACTGGTAAGAAAAAATTGATGTGTGTTGTCTAGCTAGGTTAGGTCCTGCACATTTGGATAAACTAAATTGGAAGCTCTGATACTATAGGCACTCAAAATCCTAGGTTGTACTCATAGAATATGGTTATCCCTACTATCCCCTTATTCTAGGTACAGGGCATTTGTAATACCCATGCTTCAAAGTTACAGAAGACTAGTTCCTAGTCCTAGTCCTATCTCAGCGTATGTTGATGACAGGTGATATAAGGTACATGATTTGTAGCATACAAAATTAAAGCTGTACCAGTCATATCAAGCAAAAGTTATTAACTAAAGGTCCCTATACTGGTATCAGAGATTCGGCAATTTGGTATCAGCCAATCTAAAGTGGTCAGTCATCTGATACCCTCTCAGTCTTGAGCCGTATCTCTCTTCCTGGTCCATATCATGGGTGATGAATATGCCCAGATACCACTGGGTATGCTCTAGAGTTTGAGTTCCTATCTTGGCCATCCGTAGCTATCTGTCTAGGTAGTATACTCTACCCTACCTATATGTCCCATAAATAACAATCTCTATCCTTGTGGCCCATACTAACCTAGGAGGAGTGGATACTGCATCTTTATGGTGCTGGACTGCCATATTCTTGGCATTAAGACTTCCAATCGATACTCATCCCTATACCCTGTTTTCGTAGTACTACCAGGTTATATCTGAGAGATCTCTCTGGATGCACAGAGGTTACCCAAAGGACAAAAAGAACAATTTGATCTTCAGTTAACCGAATACAATGGAGTAGCTAAGTTGTACTGCAAGCAGTAGCAGGAAACTTTATGAACCAAGGAAATTACCAGGTCAAAAGTCCACTAGAATATTAGGATTACTACTATATTCATATCTATTAGTTCTCCTTGGCATTAACACAGTCACCTACTCCAATAATGAGAGTGAAATTGAATCTATACTGAGATTAAAAGTGAAAGATTGATAATTTGTGGAAAGTGATTACCTGTTTGAAGAACTCAAACTTTTCTCTTCCACGAAGTATCCATGATTTGTTCGACCAGGTGGTTGCAATGTTTCTAGGGTTTTCACTTCATCTAACTCCATCTATATATAGTTGGAAATCCGGTCATATAGGATAGAGGGGAATCCTGATTTGAATTTGATTAGGAGAGATCCATCTCTCGGCAACTAGGATTCAGTTGATATGAGCTAACCGAAATTTTGAATTTGATTGATTCTAATCCCTAATAGCCAAGTTCTAAACGGCCAAGGAAAATTTGAATAAATGAAAATTTGCAATATAGCCCCTGCCATAACATTTATTACTCCCTTGGTCTTCCTATTGGTATTTCAAATAAAACAAATGTAAAGTACAACAATTATATGAGACAAATGAAATAAATAAATAATAACAAAAAAAATATAAGAGGATAAAATTTGGTCAAGGGGTTGACACTAACTGACACAACCTAGTGTCTGAACAACACAGGTTCTATTTGTTGTATGGTAGGGAAGAGCAGAGTTTGAATTATAGTAACCGTTAGAGATTAGGGTTATTTGCTGGGCTTGTCTCTTGGGCTGGATAGTTCATAACTAAGACTAGGATGATTATTGATGTTATTAATAAAAAGTTGAGCTTCATATTTGTGCTGGCTTTTTAGACTCGATGTTAGGTTCTGTATAGTGAATTAAAGTAGAGTAGGGGATTGGACTTGTTGCATTGTGACCTTGGGCTGGTCCATTGGGCCGGGGATCAGAGTGTATACTTAATGTTGTGGTACTTAGAGTCCAGTTTAGTAGGTTGGACTACATGAGCTTATGTCCTTAGGCCTATGAGTAATTATGAATAAGATAGATTAAATTCAGTTATGGGCTGGAGTAATCATTACAGATTTATTCTAAGATTGTGGACCAATTAGTAAGTAGTTTCTCCTTAGGTTAAAATGATGGATCAATTGTCTTGGTAGAAAAAATAGGTTGAATTTTTAGGAAGCACTTTAGAGGAATTTAGAATCTTTAGAGTATGTTCTAAAGCCTATTTTCCTATTTTTAGGTGACAAAGAGACATTGGCAACTATCTCCTAAGAGGCAAGTACATGTATCTTGATTTTACTGCCACATTGTGTGCATGTACACACACTTGTTGATACCTTACGTGTTTCATTTACGTTACATTTCTTGCATGTTTCTCGTATCGGGTGGGAACATTCTAAAATATATTGTAGACTAATATTGGACAATTCTCGTGCTTGATAGGATATTATTATATGCCTAATGTTTATTACATGCGTGAATGATAGCATTGTCATTAGACATGCCTGATTCATGCGTGACTGATAGCATATTATTCATTTAATATGCATGATACATATTAGTCCCCACATGTTGATGATGTCCAATGTCACACTTACTTTTCAATTTCAAGGGTATTTTAGTAATTGTGATTTATTTGAATTTTTATGATTCTTATTTTTAATTTTTATCTATTTATTAATTAGATTGATTGCAGTGAGATTTGATTGATTGTAGATTGATGACTTGGTAGTTTGACCTTAGCCAACCATGACCTAGAACCTTAATGCTATATTAGAAATTAGATTTATTATCATTAGAATTAATTTAGATTCTATTAGTAAATTTTTAGAGTGATTAATTAATTTTTAGCCATTTTGGCCTTTCTGTGATTTTCTGAATAGGTTGACTTGTGTTGTGCAAGCAACCGGTTTAACCTTAGTGGACATGTATAGGGGCCTAACCATGCATTAGAATAGTTATTTCATTTTTAGAAATTATTTTTATGCATTAGATTATTTTTTAAGGCTTTTATTTATTTATTTAGCCTTTTTGCATGTAGGCCTTTGAGCTTTTTGACTTGGGCCCATTTCTAATTGAATAAGAGATGGCCCAAGTGAAACCCTAACCCCTAGACACTCCCTTGGCCGCCCAACACAACAGCACCCCCTCCTCTTTTCATTATTTGTGAGCCTCCACAAAGAAACCCTAAGATCCATCTCTCCAAAATACCTTTTTCCTTCATCCGGAGTCCGTTTCTTCCCAAACGAACTCCGTTGCGCTCGTCGAGGAGAGAAGGATCTGGTGGAGCATTTCTGGAGTGGAGACGGAAGGTTTTGCTAGAGGGAAATCGGCCGACACGACAACCGAGGAGCCCCGATCATTGAGTTTTGACACTCAATAGCTCAAACCCTAATCTACCATTGCAAATCTAGTTTTTTTCTTCATTTTTGCATCCATATAGGTGCCATAGCCTTGCCCACGAAATTTGGTGGGATTTCGACTCCATTTGATGGAGGTATCGAGCCGTGTCGGTCCCATATAGCCGTGTTTGGTGGGATTTCGACGAAATGCCGCTTAGGATAGAAAGTTGTTGTCTTTCATTTCTGTCTTCATGGATGTTTAGATAATATGATTTTGATAAACTTTCGTGAAGACGGTTTTGGGTTTGACATCGTTTCAGCGGCGTTTCGGGCAACGTACGCACGTGCACGGATCCCGTGCACGAGGCCGTGCGTGCCCTGCTGTCCACATGTGATTGCGCGATGCACATAGCGTATTTTTGCGTGAAAATTTGTGAGCACGTGGGGGCAACCTCTGCCCTCATGCTCGTAAAATTTCACGACTTTCCGTCGAGCGAACGCGGAGATATCGCGCGTGCACCGCTCAGCCACTATGCATTCAGCCTGTTGTTTTTGTCGCGGAGACGGACTTCGTGCGTGCACACGACGCAGCGAAGACCCGTTCCAGGACCCGAAACATGTTGACCTAGACCTAGACGACCCGTAGGACGAACCCCAAGTCGCGACGTGGCCTGACGAGGGCGCAGCGAGGCCGGCACCACGCGCACGAGGGCGCGCGGGCGCGCGCGCGCAGCAGGCCGCACGGGTGCGGGGGATGCGTGCGCCGCTTTGGCGCATCGTATCACCGTGTCATCGTGTCCTAGACCTACCCCAGGACCCCTCCAGCTATGTGCACAAGCATGTGGCGTTTCGTTGCGTGTGCGACGCTAAAACGAGCGAGAACGCACGCGTATCACGAGGTATCGGGAAATTTCGATACGCGTTCTGTCGACATGACACGGACACGATTTCGAACCCGAGAGTATACAAATGCATCACGTGGGTCGAGGCCAACGTGTATGCCAAGTTTCGCAGGTTTGTTTGGTGTATTTTGGATTTTGGGTCGTTGTGTGAATTGGGTTGATTTTCTTTAGTTTTCGATTTTTGAATTAATATGATATTTTGATTTCCTGCGTCTTAGCTTCTAAATCTGAGTTTACAGGACTTATATGAGATTTCGGATTCGTGGGAACCAACTTTTGGCTTTGTTTCACTATTTTCCATCATTTATGAGTATATGTGCTTTCTATATATAACTTTATGCATATATTTAACTATATATATGTATAACCCCGTTGAAACCCATTCCTAACACATATACGTGGAGAATGGGTCGAGGGGGAGTTATTCCAGATTTTAGACTTTTTAAGTACCTCGCATCATTGCGTATCCTTCCATTTGAGCTTTTGTATATATATAGATATATATATATATATATAAGTAGTTTCTTACTTTATATAGATGTATATAATAGTATAGTAATTTGGGTAATACCATGATTATGTTTGAATGTTATTAATCTCAGATTTTACCCTATTTTCAGTAAGCACCAGTACATACACACGCACACACCACTTTTTGTTAGATTTGGGTTTTGTTTGTATTGATATACACATGTGTGTATATACCTATATGTATATATATATTTATGCTTGTTAATTCTCTTAGATTAGATTGAGTTGTGTATATGACTATAGGAGCCCTAGGACAGATTTGGTTTGTCATTTCGAGCTTAGTTTAGTCGAATTGGCCGACAAGTTGACCAAATTGACAAAAGTCAACTTTGAGTCAAACTTGATCCAATTCAACTCAAACGAACTCCAAATGACCTAGAATTTTTTGTATGACCTAGAAATTAGTAGACGGACTAGTTGACCCAGGTTTGACCAAGTTTGACCAGAGTTGACCGAGGGTTGACATTGACCAAAATGAACCTAGAAGCATGTAGGCTTGCATTGTACCCCAAGTGAAGATTCGGGTTTAATGCAACCAGTGCAGACCCAGATGTTTGTCAACAAGTTCATTAGGAATGGGGTATTATATCCCCAAACAAACCCCAGGCTACCGGGATGGTTGACTCCTTTCAGCCAGAACTGGATCCAGATTAGCATTTGGATGATGAAGAACTTCAAGACAGAGCTGAAAGATAACGACCTTTATGAAGCGGTAGCTTACACTATTCAGGGTATACCCTCGAACGGTAACCTGTTCATGGCCCTGATAGAGACATACATAAGTTCGACTGGAACTTTTGCAACCCCTAAAGGTGAAATGGGTCTTGCACTCCATGAGATGCAATTTATCTCAAAACTGCCCATGGGAGAAGCTCCGTATGAAGAATACGTTCCCTCCAATCAGGAACTTGCTAAAATCAGAGAGACAAATCCTCAGTTGATTGAGGTATATGAAGAATTAATATGCCACTACATGATTTGTACTACAATACAGGAAAGTACATCTCATCTAGCATACATTAATAAGTGGACCACGTATCTCTTCTTCCATAAGGATAAAATATCCAAGGATGACAAAGAAAGATTCCAGGAAAATAAAGCTCCAGCTATCAATACAGATTCAACCATTCCTGCTAACAAAATTCGGGACATGATGACTATCTATAAATTCCCGAATAAATATCTGTCCACCAAGACTGGAGAGATCCCTGCTGGAACTGAAGCCTTGAGCTTCCTTAGATACGGCAGCCAAAAGATCTTTAGGAAAGCCTTGCTAGCAGGCTTCCTTTCTTTATGGTTGAGAAGATGGGTCGTACCGGGAACTGGTACGATTGATAGAATCCACCGTAGCGTACTATGGCCCGCAGTACGCTTGGTTTTTAAAGTCAGAATTAACCTGCTATCGGCGATGGTGTGCCGAGTAAATGCAGGTTTGAGGACTTTCGGTGAGGAGTTAATCAACAATGCTCCACATCGGAATGCATTCCCCAGGGTAGAAATGCCTTATACTTATTCGATGGGCTGGTTATTGCACCACAACTGCAATCTGTTGTCACCAGGCCCGGGCGATGAGGCGGAGGTCTTCCTCTAAAAATTCAGCAAGGCTACATGGACTGCCACGACGGTGGCAGATACCCGGGCAGTTTTGAACTATTCTTATGGTTGGAACTTCTTCTGTACTCGGCCACAAGTTCCAGCAGATTGCTTCGACATTCAATTTGAAGATGAAGTCGAAAGAAGAGTTGTGTTGCCACTATCAGTCTTTAGATGGCTTCAGTGCATCAGACCCTCTCACCTGATGTACAGAAATGAAGATAATTGCACGTTCGAACCCTATCTACCCAGTAGGTTCGCTCGTTAATTTGGGTATGACCAACTTCATGTTGGTAATCCCTGTACCAGTTTTCGTCACTACGGAAAACTACTTGATGGTGCCAGGGGTTGGAGATATTTCAGTACTGCCCGTACGGGAGCCAAATTCAGAATCTCAACCGCCACCAGCACTACAGAGCTACGTATTCTTCACTCGTACGCTCATTTTTACTCTTCTATCCTCTCCTTTGCCCATGGCTATAATATGAGAGGTAGCCTGAGATGGCCTAAGGAAGGCAATGTTGAAGAGCCAGTCAGGGTACCAACAGATATCCCTGACGATGCTGCTGTTCCAGATCCATATCTGGAAGTTATTGCTACAGGAATTGGAGAAGAGGCTGCAAAACCTATTATTATTGGGAAATCCCGCAAACGGAAGCAGAGTACAGCTACTACTCTTCCAGTGAAGACTCCCGAAAAGAAGAAAAAGGTCACTGTCAAAATGCCTTCCAAACCAAGAGCTGCCACTCCAGAGGATGACATTTCTGTCGAAGAGCCGCCACATGTCGCATCCTCTTCAACTCATTTTGAAGAAGGATCCTCAGCCTCCCAAGCAGCCATATCAACTGAAGCTGTAGGGATTTTATCGCCAGGACGCCTTAGTACTTCACTTCATTTAACCTTGCCACAAAAGGCACAAATAGTTGAAGGCGTCGCTTCACAATCTATCCCACTGGATGAACCAGCTCTCGATTTTGATGATGAAGATTGTGATGGGGATTATGACACATATTTGGCACGTCCTACTCCAGGTATATATACAAAATCTATTCAAGATTATACATTATGATTTTGTATTTTAATTTGTTTTGTTCATTTTGCAGATGTTATTATTGCACCAAAACCTATGGCTCCTCCTTCTCCTCAGGAAAATATTTATGAGGAGAATCCTGAGTCTGAGGAAAAGAGGTCTTTTTCAGATAGAGTAGAGGAAATTCAACAAGAAGAGGAACTACGACAAGAGCTTGAAACAAAAGTTCAACCAGGATTATCTTCTCATATTGACAACAGAGAAGAAGAACAAACTGCAGAAAAATCAACTGCAGATCAAGAAACAACTGATGAAGAAGGAACTGATCTCAATGAAGAGATTGAAGTATTTTAAGAATCTGAACAACCAGAATTCCAAGAAGGTGATGAAGGCATAGTCAAGTCATCCACTGAAACTGGAAATGTCATGATAGCATCATCTGCTATTATTACTAATCCAACAGAAGTTCATGAGGAGACAATGGCTGAATCTGAGTCAGCTGCTTCAACTGTTATTCCATCCACCATAATTACTGCCACCAGAACTCCAGAAACGGCTGGAGTGACGAGTGCTAAAGATGTGATCCCTGAAGCTCCTAGGGATCAGCTAGCTTTGGTAACGATGACGACATCGTCTATATCTCAGTCTGCTACCGAAGCAACCACCTCTGCTAGTACTGAAGATATGATCCCTGAAGCTCCTAGGGATCAATTGACTATGGTAGCGACGACAACATCATCTTTATCTCATTCTACTACCGAAGCAACCACATCTGCCCCTAGTGTTCGGAAAAGAGATTTGGTAGAAATTGCTGCAACTTCGAGCTCCAATGCAGAAATGAATCTCTTAGTTGAGATTCATACTGAAGCTTTTTACAAGACACTGGCATCTTTGATTGACATGGTCTTGAATAGGGGCCTGAGTTATGAAAGCTTGAAAGGCGCGATTGTTTCCACTATCAGGAACGTCGCCATGTTTAATGATGTTGAGAGAGCAACTGCATTGTAAAAAGTGGTAGAAGAACTTGAGCAACCTATTAAAGAATATCTGAGGATGACAAGTGAAACTACTGAAAGTCTCATTCAAGCTGAGTATGACGCTTTATCAGCTGAATACACTGCTCGAGAGAATACTTTCAACGACTCTCTGAGAGAACATAGCAGCAAAGTCGCCAAAGAGAAAGCTTTCTTGACTGACGTAAAGCCTCAGTTGGAGCATTATAGAGAAGCCTATGACACTTCAAATACGAAAATTCAGGAACAAAATGATAAAATTCGTGAAGTGGAGGCTGAATTAGCTCGTCTGAAAGCTGAGAAGGAGCAATTAATAGCAGCTCGTGACCAATATTTGACACATAGTTCAATTCTGGAGGAACACGTTTTTGGAGCTGAATCCACTATCAAGCATCTTGATGATGCCAGAGATAATCTGATAGCTACTTTCGCTAAGTTTTCTCCTATTTGCACTCCAGAGGCTAGAAGAAAGATAGCTACTGAAAATGTAATGGGCTCTCGTGAGAAACGCTTAGCAGAGCTCCAAAAATTGCTGAAAGATATATCTGCTCCGCCTTAGGCAAATAAGGAGCTTTTGTAATCTTTTATCTTATTCAAAGAATGAATAAAATATTTGTTTTGTGATCCTATCATTTATTTTGAATTTAAACAATAGGTATGAGATAGAAAACACTTATCAGAGGTAATATGGACATGATAAGTCTTCGAAACTCAATAAATTATATCTATCCAGAGGTAATATGGACATGATAGATAATAAATCTCGTTTTCCGTTTAGAGTATACAATACTATCAGAGGTAATATGGACATGACAGATCGTAACAACTCAAAGAAAAATAGATTGATATCTATTCAGAGGCCAAATGGATATGATAGATAGGAAAAACAAGCAGACTTAATATTTATTCAGAGGTTAAATGGACATGACAAATAATAGATCCAACTTTTTATATCTACTGGCAAGATAAAAGATTAAAACTTCTCTCCAAGCTCAACCAAACATTGGTAGCTGGGGAATAAGGAAGAAATTCAAACATAATATTTCTTCAGAAATTTACCATTGATAGGCATCATGAGTAAATCTCCATTAGGTTTAGATAACCTATAGGCACCATTGGAGAAAACTGTTTCGATGACATAAGGGCCTTTCCATTTCGCTTGGAATTTCCCTTTGCTCTTATGAGTCATCACCATCGGTCTTCGAACAGCTAGTACTAATTCACCGACTTTGAATATCCTCTCTTTAACTTTACGATTGAAAGTTCGAGATATACGGGCTTGATATAGCTCAATATGCTGTTGTACTTGAAGACGCTTCTCGTCCAATCCTTCAAGTTCTTGGAGTCGTAAGCGATCATTGTTCTCTATAGTTAGCTCATTAGCAATGGCTATTCGAAGAGATGGAATCTGGATTTCTAGTGGAAGGACAGCCTCACATCCGTAAACCAATGAAAATGGTATAAAACCAGTAGGAGTTCGAACTGTTGTTCGATAAGCCCATAAACATTCTCCAAGTTTCTCATTCCAATCACGTTTATTAGAAGAGACAAACTTTTTGAGAAGTTTGATAATCGTCTTGTTGAAAGCTTCGGCTAAACCATTAGCAGCTGGATTATAAGCCGTAGAAGTCAGATTTTGAATTCGATTCTAATCATAAAACCGATAAAATGCCTGACTGGCAAATTGCGGTCCATTGTCATGAATTTTCCGTCGAGGAATCTCGAAGCGATAAAGAACATGGTGTTTGATGAAGCTAATCACATGAGATGTTTTCACTTCAACAAGGGGAACTGCTTCTGCCCACTTAGAAAATTAATCAGTTGTAGCCAATATAAACCGATGTCCCTTGACAGAAGGAGGATTAATCTGACCAATAATGTCCATGCCCCAAGCTTCGAAGGGCCAAGAAGCTGCTGTAGGATGCAAGAATTCAGATGGTTGATGAATAAAATCAGCATGAATCTGACATGCTTTACATCGTCTGGCATAATCCACAGCATCTGCTATCATGGATGGCCAATAATATCCCATTCTTCGAATACGGTCTTGTAATTTCAGACCTGGTTGATGAGCACCATAAACACCATCATGAGCTTCATGAAGTGTTTGTTTAGCCTCACTTTCTGAGAGACAGCGCAGCAAAAGTCCATCATATGAACGACGGTATAGCATATGTAAAGACGAATCATAATAAAATCGAAATGATCGTCTCTTGATTGACGCAGCTTCTTTTGGATCTTCAGGTAAAATCTCATGAACCGTATAATCAATGAATGGACTTCTCCAATCCCTCTGCTGGGAACTTGACTCTGTAATATAACTCTGTTCAATATACAGATTATTTTTGACACAGAATAAGTCTCGATCCAACAAAGTAATAGTGTTTTGTCTTCGAATTAGAACAGCTAAGTCTGCAGCTAGGCTAGCAAGAGCATCAGCTTCCACATTCTGAGAGCGTGGTACAAATTCGATGAAGAATCCTTTGAATGAAAGGACCAATTCGATTACCTCTTGATGATAAGGGATGAGGTCAGGATTTCTAACTTCATATGTCCCTCTAACCTGATTAACAATCAGTTAAGAATCTCCATAAGCTTCTAAGAACTCAATATTCAATTCTTTTGCTAATTGGAGACCAATCAACAGAGCATTGTATTCTGCTATATTGTTAGAGCATGGCTCATTGAGAGAATAAGCACGGTATATGACTATTTTGTCAGGAGAAACCAAGACGATTCCTACTCCGAAGATGATATTGCCTTTAGGTCCAACCCGTGATGCTCCATCAAAATATAATTGCCAAATATCATCCCTCAAAGTCATGTTGCAATCCACGACTTCATCTGGAATATCTTTGTATAGCTTCGATGTTTCAGGTATAGGGTGAGCTGCTAAGAAATCAGCTAATGCTTGACCCTTCACTGATTTTTGAGGTACATAGACCATGTCATAAGGGGTGAGCAACATCGCCCAGGTAGATAACCTGGAGTTAAGAATGCTTGGTTTTCTCATTAGTACCCGAATAGGATTTATTCTGGAGATGACATGAATAGTTTGTCCTGACACATAATGTCGTATCTTTTAGCAAAAACCAAAGCCAGATATTCCTTTTCTACAGGAGTATACCTGTGTTCAGCTCCAACCATCATTCGGCTAAGATAATAAATTGCTTGTTCATGACCCATATCACTTTTCTGTGCAAGAAGAGCACCAAATGAATGATCTAATACTCGAACATATAGCAAAAATGGTCTTTCCACTACTGGTGGTACTAGAACAGGAGGATTTGTTAGGTATTGCTTGATGTCATTAAAAGCTTTCTGACACGCTTCATCCCAAACAAATGATACACCCTTCTTTAATAGACGGGAGAAAGGTTGGCATCTCCCAGAGAGATTGGATATAAATCTCCTGATATAAGCAATGCGACCTTGGAAGCTGCGGAGTTCTTTTAAATTGCGTGGAGGACGCATTTCAAGAATTGCTTTGATTTTATCAGGATCAACATGGATACCCTGAGAAGTGATGACAAATCCCAAAAACTTGCCACTGGAAACCCCTAAGAAGGACTTGGTAGGGTTCATTTTCAATTGATGTTGACGCATCAATTCAAATACTGTCTTTAAGTCTTGAATGTGATTATCTTTTGATCGACTTTTGACAGCAATGTCATCTACGTAGCATTCAACTATTTTCGTAGATGTTCTTGAAAGATGTTGCTCATAGCCCTTTGATACGTAGCACCGGCATTTTTAAGACCAAATGGCATAACCGTATAACAATAAACCCCAAGAGGTGTACGAAAAGCAGTATGCTTCTCATCTTCGGGTTGCATCTTGATCTGATTGTATCCTGAGAATCCGTCCATGAAAGACATGCGTTCAAAACCGCATGTATTATCTATCATGACATCAGTAATTGGAAGTAGAAATTCATCCTTTGGACAAGCTGCATTAAGATCTCGAAAATCTATACAAACTCGGGTTTTTCCGTTCTTCTTCATAACAGGAACAATATTGGCAACCCAGTCTGGATATTGTTCTTCACGAACAAAGCCACATGTAATCAACTTTTTGACTTCCGCTTCAATTGCATCCATCATATCTGGTCGAAAACGTAGCTGCTGTTGTTTTACAGGCTTGGCATTAGGAAGAATATTGAGTTTATGAGTAGCAACTTTAGGATCCAAACCCGACATATCCTTATAACTCTATGTAAAGATATCAATATATTCTTTAATTAATTTTATCAACTCTTCCTTTTCATCTTCGAAAAGGTTCTTACTGATGAATATTGGCTTGGATGTAGTTCCGTCTCCAACATCAATTTGAAGAATCTCATCCTCCGTAGGTGGTTATCGTTGTTCAAAACGAAGTTCCCACTGTGTGTTCCTCTGTTGGCCCCAAGGGTCATTTTCAAATAGCTCAGATTCGCCATCAGTTTGAACCATGTTGACTGAGAATATATACTCAGATTCATCGTAATAGTCTCCTCCAGCATACGAGGAGTGGGATGCATCAGATTCGATGAAATGGATTTCTTTCGAATCTGAGGATTGTGAAGAACTAGAAGAGAATTCTTCTTGTATATCGTCAGTAAACATGTGGGACGGATCATATCCTAACCCATGACGAGTTTTCTGGTAGAAAGGATCACCACATAATGGTAATCGTCTACCTTTGCCTTGATTGAGACCTTGCATAGTCTTCAAATCATATCCCATTTTCTGAATAATCTTGAGAGATTGTTGACTATATTTGTCAATTCGGATTCTTCCTTTATCTTTATCTCGAAGATCATCTGTCTGAACAACAGGGATGTTTCTAGCCAGGCCAAACACAATTTGGCGCTTGTTTTTCTTATCAGACGAAATCACGAAATAAGATTCTTCGTGACGTCTATAAGTTACACAAGCTTGTGATGAAGCAGCTACAGGAAGAAGATAAGGAGAAGATTTTAGGAACTTTTAAGCGTAAGGGCCTACATCGACATGAGAAGGAAAAGAATTTTCTTTATGGTCAATGTATAAAGTTTCATCTGTATCTATATCGTCTTTATATTGATGACTTTGATCATCAGAAGATAAATACATTCTTTCAACAAATTTGACAGCCATATACTCCAAAAAAAAATCTTCATTGATATTAGAAAGTACAGAATGATCAATATTTACATCATTTACAAGTTGAGTACTACGCTTAGGATTAATCATTAACGGACTGTCATCCGCCTTCTGCGTAGACTTGCCAAGGTTGATGATCAATGGTGGTTCTGGATCATTCGTACGAGAAGTACGTCCCTTGACTTTGATCATAAGGGGTTGGTCTTGACTCTTGGCATGAACATTCACTGATTCCTCAGATGAAGTTCGAGTTTTCCCTTTGACCTTGATCTTCAGAGGTTGGTCGTTGACATGTTGGGGTTGGATTCGCCCTTTGACTTTGATCTTCAAAGGTTGCTCTTCTGGAGGATCTTCATTAATAGACTGATCTTCGACAGATGATCGATCTTCAGCCATGTTTGATATCTCCTTTACATGCTCTTATTTGTAGAGCATTGAATCAGAAAAATAGGCTTCGACACCTTTGAAAGAATTGATATCAGCAAACTCAGTCTTCACAACCCCTTGGGAATCCACGTACTTGAAGCATTGATGGAGAGTTGAAGGCACAATATTATGCTCATGTATCCATGGTCTTCCAAGAAGGATGTTGTAGGATACGTCTGAGTTAATAACATAAAATGTCGCCATAGTTCGAAGATCACCAATCTGAATCTTCAGACGAATCTTCCCCAGTGGTTTACTCTTTCCAGAGTTGAAACCAACTATTGTAGTACTAGTGTAAGTCAAGTCACTAGTAGGAATCCTCAACGGTCTAAGCATACTCTGAAGGATTATGCTAATAGAAGACCCAGGATCAATATAAATCCTGTCAACTTCAGTGGATTCGATATACCCAGTATAGCACAAAGGCCTGTTGTGTTTGTTATGCTTCAACAACATGTCCTCTTGTGTGAAGGTAATGTTAGGAATAACCTCCATCGTACTATAGTATTGTGGGCATGACACTGGCATATTATCGGGAGTCTTGAGTTGAGCTAAGCACGAGTCAGCTTGCAACAAAGCTTCACTCAAAGTCTCTCTGCTTTCTTTAGAAAGACGCAGTAGCTCGAATATAGAGAGTCTAGCCGGAGTATTGGCTAACTGGGCTAGGATATCAAATTTGTAGGGCTTCATCACCACCCCTTAATTTGAAGTAGATTTAAGGGAACATCAAAGCGTACTGCTTTCTGTTTCCCTTTCTCAACCACCGATGGTTTAGCAGGAACATGAGATGGTTGAACTGGGGTCGTTACTATAACATCCTCGGCTTCTTTGGAAGATCCCTCGTAATCTTTGTGGTATTCTTTCCCAGATCTTGTACCAGCAAAGCTTTCTTCTTCAGAATTATGAGAAGGAAGTACCATATTGCAGGATTTAGTCTTCTTTCCCTTAGCCTTCTTTTTGCGAGGATCTTTAAGAGGAAGTTCAGAACCCAACCCAATAGTGGATTTTTGACTTTGGATCTGTAAAGGAAGTCACATTCCTTTATCATAGTCCAAGCCCTCTGCCTTTTGAAAGTCATAACCCATCTTCTTCATGGGATGGACTGATTGTTGACTGTACAAGTGAATGGGCAGGGGACTTTCAACAGGTGGTCCAACAGAGGAAGGAGAAGAGATCTCTGTAACCACAGGAGAAAAAGAAGGCATAGAGACTTCCGAAGAAGGAGGAATAGGAATCTCTGTAGCCATAGAAGAAGAAGGAAATAATCGGGATACGAGGAAAGATCCCTGTAGGAGCTTTCTCATAAGCAGCGAAGACTTGTTGTGCCCTATATAAGGGAACACTATTCATAGCTAACCACTGCTGATGAGTGAGTTTGAGCTTGGTAGGAGGAGCTAGACTTGGAGGACATGTTCAAACCTTTCAGCCTATCCTCCAAGGGAATGCCGTCCCAAAGATGATCCAAATCGTCAGGATCTGGAATAACATGAGAAATCATGTTGCAGGTTTTAACTTTTCTACCTTTCTTGGATTTTGAAGTTTTATCTTCATTCTCCATTTCAGGTACCAAGTCAGGATGTACCCACATAATTTTACCATTCTTTAATGTGAGAGGCAACAATCCTTTATTTTCCTCTTTGGCAGGCGGGATATTCACAATCTTCATCGTCGCCTTCGGAATTGGGACAATCCCATCTGGGACTTGTTGTGGAGGAAAACCTCCGAATTGAAGAGAAACCATATTGGTTGTGACCGTATGCTCATCGTTAGTTAAAGCAATGGCATTGGCATTGATCAGCTCCTGAATTTTCTTCTTCAGAACATAACAAGCCTTGGTAGGATGATTGATGTATCTGTGATAGATACAATATTTAGGATTATCAGTCAGATTCACCTCATTAGGCCTTTTTGGCTCCGGAATCTGGAGTTTACCACTCTTGACCAGATATTGGAATATCCTAGGATATCGCTTTCGTCAAAAGAATATTCTTCTTTTGGCTTAGAAGACTCCTGATTATTCGGCATCGTTTTATTTTTGGAAAGATTAACCATAAGAGTATCCTTTCCTTTCCCATTACGATTACCGGAATTATTACCAGAAGAGCCTTTCTTTCCTTTGTCTTCTGAAGCGAAGATCATCCCGTGCTCCCTAGCCAATCTACCATTAGTCTCGGCTGAAACTGCTGCTATGATAAACGAGGCCCAATCTGTGAATTGGGAACCCGTAAAGAGAGCAATAGATGGTCGCAGATTCATCTTGCACGTATCAATCAGTGCTGAATCTGGCATGCCTGGAGGCATCTTCAGAGTTGCTTGTCGAAAACGTTCAATGAACGTCCGAGTATCTTCCTTTTCCTTTTGTTTGATTTCTATTAAGGAAGACATGTTCATGTCCATGCCTCCTTCATAGAAGCGGGAAAGAAACATTGCTTTGAATTCGTCAAAAGACGAAATGCAATTATTGGGTAAACTACGATACCAATCGTAAGCTGAACCCGTCAAGCACCCGATGAACACTCGAGTGAGAAGAGCATCATTTTTCTGCAGATGCACAGTCATAATATTAAAGTAATTGATATACTGACTAGGAGAAGCCTTTCCATCAAACAATACCATTGATTGTGGCTTGAATTTCGGTAGAAAGGGTACATCATTCCAATGAGGAGGGTAAGGTTGCTTAATCCCTAACCTCTGGAGTTGATCCTTATGCTTCAGAACTTCAAACTGTGCTTTTAATTCTCGCACTGCTTGAATAGCTTCCCTGGTTTGAGGAAGCACATTTGATTGAATTGTTGTCGGATGTACCGTAACTCCCACCGGAGGTGGCACATCTTCTGGAATGATGGGATCTGGGGATGCAGAATTTTGATTAACAGCAGGCTTTTGAATATTCAAAGGTATATCAATCCCTTGACTATCTTGAGTTTGTGCTGCTACTTGCACCGGTGTTGCTACAGCCGGCTGAGCAGTTTGTTGAGTCATTATTATTTGGTGCATGCTTTGCATCATAGTAAGCATGTCCTTTAATGATTGCTCAACGGCAGTGAGACGTTGTTCTGTATTAGCAGATGACGTCTCTGGTTCATCTCCGATAGCGTAGGATTCAACCTCTCTTGAAGATATAGAAGGATTGGTATAGAGGTATGAATCGATACTATCCATTTCGGACTCAAGAGATTGAGTACCCCCAGCTTCTGAATCAGAAGTCTGCAACTGTCTTTGCCTTCTTGATCGAGTATTCTGATATACTCCTTCAAAAGAATCAAGAAGTCTGTTGAATTGTTGTTGACCTGGAGTTTGGGACGTGTTGCGTCTTGGACGTCGTCCTCTGTTGGTATGAGATGCCATATTGACTGACGCATATGACAACTCATGTTCTTGGTCATCAATTTGTTGTTGAGGCGTATTGAAACTTAACCGATCAAAAATTGACCGTTTAGAAGCCGAACAACAACACTTGATTACAATCTGATGACACTCGCAATGGTGATTCTCTTGGAGAAGTATCACAGGAGATTGTCTATCTTTACGCTTTTGCACTAGCAATTCGCGTAAATCAGAAGGAGGAGTATTCTTCTTTATAACATTTGGGGTAGAGAAACGTTTAGTCCCTTGTGTATAAAGAAGATTATTGGCTGCATTCGCAGAACCAAACTGTACATTTTTACGTGCTTGGAGTTGTGTACGTAAATCCTGAGATTTTTGAGCACAAAGGACTCCATCAGCATTGCGCGTAATTTGAAGGTTTAGAACTTTACGTACAACAGTATAAGAAGGTTGTTGGTTAAAAACAGAAGTTTTACCAACTATGTTTTTATGCTTCATGTGTGCAGGTACATTCACTTTAGATGCAGAAGCATCCTTGTGAATTTTATCTACACTGCCACAGACAGGAGATTTACCTTTACGCACAGAGCGTAAAACATGAGTATCTGCCACGTCATAGACGGGAGATTTTCCTTTGCGCGTGGAGCGTAAATTTTGTGTGTCTACCGCGTCACAGACGGGAGACTTATTTTTACGCTCAGAACGTAAAGCATTGGGGTCTACCTCGTCACAGACGGGAGACTTGTTCTTAAGCACAGAGCGTAAATCTTTGTTTTTACGCACTGGGCGTAAAACCTGGTTTTTACACGCTGGGCGTAAAACTTGGGAATCTTCACTGTCACAGACAGGAGATTTATTTTTACGCTCAGGGTGCAACTCTGAAGTAAGGACTGCCTCGTTACAAACGGAAGCCCCTACAACAGGAGTAGGAAGGATTCCTTTTCCTTCAGAGACAGTCGGGAGATCCGAGGATGCTTTGGATTTGGGAATCTAAACTTTTTGCGCTTTCCTCGATTTCTGAACATTGGAGCAGCGAGTACCACCCCAGTTCGGAGCATTTCTTTGTAGGCAGTCTGGTCGAAGTGTACAACCAGAGTCTTCTTTGTCGATCCGATCGACACATCATCATATTGAGCAATTGCCTCCTCATCAGAGGAGAAGGTCGTCCCCAGCAGAGTCGCCATTTTGTTTTACTTAACAAAATGCCTAAAGTTGGCTTTTGAAATAAAATAAAAAAAAGTACAAAAAGTACAAATTGTTCTGGGAAGTATTGATATGAAAGTCTGATCTGAAGGCGATCACTTTGTTCCTTGGACCATACTATGATGATGAAGATCACTGCTAGAAGATGAACAACCGGAAGAACTAAGTCACCAGAAAGGTATCGACGCACTTGGGCACTGTTGGCGAGGTCGAATGCTTTCCTGCTTTGCTTCACTCTGTTCTGGAAAAAAAGTTGAAGAAGAATGCTCTCGAAAATCAAATTTTCTAGGCTCTGATCTCTGTATTCTCTCCAGTCTCTCTGATGATGATATTCTGAAAAATAAGTCTATTTATAGACTTGACCCATTGTGCGTAAAAAGCAACAAAATTGGGTTTTTACGCTAGTAACTGTCACCCACGATGGGAGTCACCCTCTATGTATGTTAACACGTGTCCCATTATTTCAATAAAAATAGAGAGCACGTACACACGTTCCTCAATAAATGAGGCATGAAAGCCACGTGGATAAACTACGTTCCAAAAGTAGTCAGGAAGAATTGGGCGTAAAAACAACCCAAAATATGGTCCAAGCGTAAAATGGCAAACTGGCGTAAAAACAACCCAAATAAAACTTCTCAGCATAAAGTGGCTAAAATAGCCTTGAGCATAAAACTTAGCCCAAATAGACTTTACACTCACAATAGCCTTTGAGCGTAAAAGCTCACATAACTATCGTGCGTAAAAAGAAGTGATTTTAATGAGCGTAAAATAGCCTTCTCTGCACACCATACGACAAGTATTGGGTTTGGTGTAAATCCAATCTCTTCGAATTCTGTGTTTATACGCTGTTAACAAATTATTATGTCAGATTCATTATCACTTTGCATTAAATGCGACCTGACAGCCTGTCCCCGGACGTAAAACTTAATGAACTGCCTTGGCGTAAAGTAGCTTGCGTAAAATAGCTAGGCGTAAAATTCCCAATCTCTTTGACTTAGTCCATAGAGCACTTTTTACGCTCCTACAATAATGATAAAAAAAAGGGTGGCTGTATGAACTATTAAATTGAGTCGTACAAGTTGCGATGTATATGATTATTGAATTTCAAATTTAAGTGGAAGCAATGATATTAAAATTTTTGGTTTAGAAGATCGGTAAGATATAAAAACGATTGTTTTGGAAAAAAAATCTCAAATTTGGAATCGTGTCAATTGATTGAAGATTTAAAAATCTATTTAGATTTTGGTTTAAGAAGTAGTGATTATGTTTCAATGACTTGGAAAGAGAAATTATGGTTGATAAGCGCGTTAAAATACTGAGCTGTAAATGCTAGATTGCCGTGATAAGCTGAGTGTCTATTTTGAGGATTATTTGAGACAAATTGGGAGTTTTTAAAGTTATGAAGTGATATAGAATTTTATGGATTCATGATTCATTAACTCTGGAGTTTAAAGTTGGATTGAAATGTTAAATTTTGGAAAGGTTAGTAGTAATGTGATAAAAGTTATTACGAGATTTATGAAAAGGATTTAAATGTTAGTTGTGATTAGATTGGAAGGCTTAGAGTGAATACAAATTGAGGTAGTTATTTTGAAATTTCTCTTTAAAGGAATGTAATGGTAGGCCACCAAGGTAACCTTAATGAGATAGAAGTGTTCCACACTAATTGCCATATCACTCATGACTATGATAGTAGTATATACTCCAGTGTTGTTAGTCGTCTGCCAAACTATGGGGCTGTATCTTAATCTTGACTTACTCAACCTTCCCTCAAATCTAGATCTTTTATTGTGACTTTCTAACCGTTTGTATTTGATCGTTCCTTAACAGTATTCTTCCTTTGAAACTTTGTCCCTAAATTATCCCACCGGATTCTTAATTAAATTTATTTCATGCTTCAACTTGATTTCCTTTATTCTTGTATTAGTTGTCACCTCTTGAACCCTTACCATGATACTAAATTACTTTCTGACTTAATTTCGAAATCCAACAATGACTCAATTCTTTCGACCCGACATGGAATGGTGTTCTTCTTGTTTCCTTAAATGCTTAACCTTGTACCTTATCTTGATTGCTTGACCAGCTTAGTTAATGATCTTGGACTATTTTTCTTTTTCATCATTACCTTCCTTACTTATATTTTGACTACCTTATGTTGCTAATTTAGCCTTAGTTTTGCAAGCTTATCTCTTTTTCGAGCTTGATCATGACATATTTTATTGGGTCGACCCACTAACATATTGTCTAATCAGAACCGGTGTATGATGGTCTGATCAACCTAGTGCACCTTGGTTCGCTTTCATATATATTACTCTACGTGGATAGAGGCATAGTTAAACTTGTCCTAGAGTCTCATCCACGACAGCTTTGGCAATTCTCCTTGAATTATTTTCGTCGTCTATGAACCACGTATTGTACTAAATAGCATCATTTTTGAACTCTTTTTGCTTTTGTCTTTCACATATTTCAGAAAGACAAGGCACTGTACGTAATAGGTCAACCCAGGGTATCACGTTTAGCTTCCTTATCAAAAGGAGGATAGTGGCTTATTTCCATATCCTCGCAGTATTCTTTAGGATTTCAATAGTGTTGAATTCTAAACCCTTGATCGCGACCAGTCGACTTGGTCATTCCTTTATCATCCAATGTTTGGAACCTTATTCAATTGAATTAATTCAAATGTGACATGGATTTCCAAATCTTGGATACTCATGCTCAGACTTCAATGACCTCGTTCTCCATCTTGCCCAAACCTCAATTCATCCTGGATTGGATCAACTTAGATCATATCGAGACTAAAATTTCTTACAGATATATATATATATATATATATATATATATATATATATATATATATATATATATATATATATATAGTGTGCTTGGATTTCAGTGTTATTGACAGTCGTGCTTTAAACTTTCAATTTTGATCATCTTTAGAATAGTAATGCTTTATGGTTAATTTTAGTTGTTTTTTTTTATCACCAGTATTTGTGTAGGATGATAGACTGCCTTACAACCTGATAATTTATTATTTTCCTTATCTTTTCCAGAATGACACCCATGACCAGAGTTTGTCCCCAGCGCACAGCTGCAATTCCGGATGAGACTGAGATTGTACTTTCCCCTTCTATTGCTCAGGAGGTGTTAGCAGCCTCACCGGAGAATTTTCCTCCATCTCCTATCCTTCAGGAGAGGACTGCAGTTCAGCCGGAGATTGAGGGCCTTCCTTTGCCTCCCAGAGTGGTACCCCATGCCATTCCTGATGGAGCTCATATTTACAGACTTCTTCAGGATGTGCAGGAGGTGCAGAGACTTCAGGCTGAACTTATGAGAGAGCAGAGTCTCAGTTTTCAACTGATATGGGATTACATGCATTCGAGGGAGGAGCCTAGTCCCAAGAGAGCGAGGAGCAGTTTATACCCAGAGCCTCGGGAGTACCCAGGCTTTCAACCTAGACTAGCCTATCCAGTTCAGATTTCTGTCCAGCAGAGACCAGTTGAGCGAATGCCTACATGTGCCTTCTGTAAGAAGCTTGGGCACGTATGGAAGGACTGTAGGAAGAGACTAGGATTGTGCCTATTTTGTGGGTCAGCTGCACATAAGATACGAGACTGTCCTACTACACTTGTCCCTAGTCGAGGCCTACCTCCGAGAGAGAGTTCCAGCTACCAGACCTAGTAGAGGTGAGTTCTTGACCCATACCTTATCCTATCTTGATGATTACTGTACCCTACCATAATGTTTGTATGCTTGATATCTTATGACTACTTTTGATCTAGTATGACTTTAGTGGCTAGATGAGACCCCAGACTGATATTACCTGCCATAATCATGTATGATATCTTTCCAACTGCATGATTTAGATAAGTTTTCTTAAGACCTTGATTGTTGGGGATTTTGACCTAGGAGTAGGATCATCTTAATTTCGAGGACGAAATTATTTTAAGGAGGGTAGATTTGTCACACTCACTTTTCAATTTCAAGGGTATTTTAGTAATTGTGATTTATTTGAATTTTTATGATTCTTATTTTTAATTTTTATCTATTTATTAATTAGATTGATTGCAGTGAGATTTGATTGATTGTAGACTGATGACTTGGTAGTTTGACCTTAGCCAACCATGACCTAGAACCTTAATGCTATATTAGAAATTAGATTTATTATCATTAGAATTAATTTAGATTTTATTAGTAAATTTTTAGAGTGATTAATTGATTTTTAGCCATTTTGGCCTTTCTGTGATTTTCTGAATAGGTTGACTTGTGTTGTGCTAGCAACCGGTTTAATCTTAGTGGACATGTATAGGGGCCTAACCATGCATTAGAATGGTTATTTCATTTTTAGAAATTATTTTTATGCATTAGATTATTTTTTAAGGTTTTTATTTATTTATTTAGCCTTTTTGCATGTAGGCCTTTGAGCTTTTTGACTTGGGACCATTTCTAATTGAGTAGGAGATGGCCCAAGTGAAACCCTAACCCGTAGACACCCCCTTGGCCGCCCAACACAGCAGCACCCCCTCCTCTTTTCATTATTTGTGAAAATTTGTGAGCCTCCACAAAGAAACCCTAAGATCCATCTCTCCAAAACACCTTTTTCCTTCATCCGGAGTCCGTTTCTTCCCAAACGAACTCCGTTGCGCACGTCGAGGAGAGGAGGATCTGCTGGAGTATTTCTGGAGTGGAGACGAAAGGTTTTGCTGGAGGGAAATCGGCCGACACGACAACCGAGGAGTCCCGATCATTGAGTTTTGACACTCAATAGTTAAAACCCTAATCTACCATTGCAAATCTGGTTTTTTTTTTATTTTTGCATCCATATAGGTGCCCTAGCCTTGCCCATGAAATTTGGTAGAATTTCGACTCCGTTTGATGGAGGTATCGAGCCCTGTCGGTCCCTTACGGCACGTGTTCGACGAAATGCCGCTTAGGATAGAAAGTTGTTGTTTTTCATTTGTCTTCATGGATGTTTAGATAATATGATTTTGATAAACTTTCATGAAGGCGGTTTTGGGTTTGACATCGTTTCAGCGGCGTTTCGGGCAACGGACGCACGTGCACGGATCCCGTGCACGAGGCCGTGCGTGCCCTTCTGTCCGCGTGTGATTGCACGATGCTCAGAGTGTATTTTTGCGTTAAAATTTGTGAGCACGTGGGGGCAACCTCTGCCCTCATGCTCATAAAATTTCACGACTTTTTGTTGAGCGAGCGCGGAGATATCGCGCGTGCACCGCTCAGCCACTGTGCATTCAGCCTGTCATTTTTGTCGCGGAGACAGACTTCGTGCGCGTACACGACGCAGCGAAGACCCATTCCAGGACCCGGAACATGTTGACCTAGACCTAGACGACCCGTAGGATGAACCCCAAGTCGCGGTGTGGCCCGACGAGGGAGCAGCGAGGCCGGACCCACGCGCACAAGGGCGCGCGGGCGTGCGCGCACGCAGCAGTCCACGCGGGTGCGGGGGCAGTGTGTGCCGCTTTGGCACATCGTGTCACCATGTCATCGTGTCCTAGACCTATCCCAGGACCCCCCAGCTATGTGCACAAGCACGTGACATTTCGTTGCGTGTGCGGCGCTCAAACGAGCGAGAACGCACGCGTATCACGCGGTATCGGGAAATTCCGATACGCGTTCTGTGGATACGACACGGACACGATTTCGAACCCAAAAGTATACGAACGCATCACGTGGGTCGAGGCCAACGTGTATGCCAAGTTTCGCGGGTTCGTTTGGTGTATTTTGGATTTTGGGTCGTTGTGTGAATTGGGTTGATTTTCTTTAGTTTTCGATTTTTGAATTAATATGATATTTTGATTTCCAGCGTGTTAGCTTCTAAATCTGAGTTTACAGGACTTATATGAGATTTCGGATTCATGGGAACCAACTTTTGGCTTTGTTTCACAATTTTCCATCATTTATGAGTATATATGCTTTCTATATATAGCTTTATGCATATATTTAACTATATATATATGTATAACCCCGTTGAAACCCATTCCTAACACATATACGTGGAGAATGGGTCGAGGGGGAGTTATTCCAGATTTTAGACTTTTTAAGTATCTCGCATCAATGCGTATCCTTCCATTTGAGCTTTTGTATATATATATATATATATATATATATATTTTTTTTTTTTTTTGTATATATATATATATATATATATATATATATATATATATATATATATATATATATATATATATAAGTAGTTTCTTACTTTATATAGATGTATATAATAGTATAGTAATTTGGGTAATACCATGATTATGTTTGAATGTTATTAATCTCAGATTTTACCCTATTTTCAGTAAGCACCAGTACATACACACGCACACACCACTTTTTGTTAGATTTGGGTTTCGTTTGTATTGTATATACACATGTGTGTATATACCTATATGTATATATATATATATATATTTATGCTTGTTAATTCTCTTAGATTAGATTGTAGTTGTGTATATGACTATAGGAGCCCTAGGACAGATTTGGTTTGTCATTTCGAGCTTAGTTTAGTCGAATTGGCCGACAAGTTGACCAAATTGACAAAAGTCAACTTTGAGTCAAACTTGATCCAATTCAACTCAAACGAATTCCAAATGACCTAGAATTTTGTGTATGACCTAGAAATTAGTAGACGGACTAGTTGACCCAGGTTTGACCAACGTTGACCAGGTTTGACCAGAGTTGACCGAGGGTTGACTATGACCAAAATGGACCTAGAAGCATGTAGTCTTGCATTGTAGCTATTTCTCTTGATATTGTAGACTTGGTTGTGACATGTGTGTATTTTAAATAGGTTTACATTGCCCCAGTTTAGTTACACCTTATCATCAGCAGTTCGATTTGCCAGGCGAGTACATTCTCTGATCTTTTCATACTTCTTTGGATATGTTCTCTTGTTATAGACTAGTATACTTGATGCTGACACGATGTTCATACGGATTAGTACCCTCTGGATCTTTTCATGCGATGTTATCCTCTCGGATACATCGAGTATGTCATATTCATGTACTTTATCATGGCCATCATGTACTCTATGTATTCATATTTATCCATGTGCACTCATATGTTATTCATGTACACTCATGACCATATAAGCTCCATGTATACAGTAGTTGTTATCCATGTGCAATAACATAACATGCATTGATCCTTGTGTATTGATTGGGGGCAGGGAGAGTGTAGTTGGTTATGTGATCATTATCCCCAGTAGGTATCCATGTGCACTCCATAGCTGTATCCATGTGCAACCCAGACCGTTTACATAACCAATTCATGCTCTGATTCACGTAGAAGGTTATATTTCTCTATTGTCATATTATATCTCATTTTATAGTCTCTCTCTCTTGTTGATTTCCTTTACAGCAATTCATGTATAGTTTTCTATAGCTTGCTTTATATGTCCATTCCTGCTATGAACTGTTGTGAGAGATATGTGCTCGTTCCGTCCTGACTGGGCATGTTGAAAATTTTACAGGTATTGGTGAGGAGTACTGTCCTACCTATTATGGCATTGGCTTAGATGACACTGGCGACGTGGACCCTCAGGAGGATCCCACAGTCGCTGAGGACTTGCCTATAGTCTAGCTGAGACTTAGTACTTTATTTGTATTTTCTGTTTGAGACTTTATGAGTTGTACTTTTGTACTTGAGATTTATTCTGGTGGTTTACACCTAGACTTTTTATCTGTGACTCTCTTGAGATTCATTCTTATATTCTATCTTAGTATTGTGATTGAGTTACTTATTATTACTCTCCATTCAAAGCTTATTCTAGACTGTGTTAGATATTGTGACTCTGGACAACGTTCTACGGCCGACACTGCGGCGTAGGCTGGGCGTTCATCACTTCTCGTGCCCTTGCACTGGGTGCGGGTCGTGACATCCAATTACACATGTTCACGTAGCTAGTGCATACTCTATTTATTTTTCATATTACCTATCATTCATTTACTCTTGCTTTACCTGTTTTCTTGATATCCTATTGGTAAATATTATTGAGTTACATTGTACTTTACTCCTTTCCTGACTGGATCGTTGATTACAGGTGAGACTGATCCCTTAGCGTGTTATGGTCAGCAGGAAGACCTAGCAGCGAAGCTTACTCCAGATGCTCAGCAGGAATAGGACTATGTTCCTGAGATGTAGATTGATGTATAGGATATTTATTTTATGTACTGAGATTGAGGATATGTTGCAGGTTTAGATAGTATTTATATTTACCGATTTTGTACCCGGATATTCATATAAAATATAGTAATAACTACCGCAGTCAAAGACAACGTAGGCCTAGCATCACTCGATTTGTACCCGATTATTCGGGAGGGGGTCGTGACAGGCTCCTATCTTGACGTTGCCATCAAGATCAGGTGGATTTGTTATCTATAGTGATGCTTCAGAGAAAGGTCTGGGTTGTGTTCTGGAGCAGAACAAGAAGGTGATTGCCTATGATTCTAGACAGTTACGGCCACATAAGAAAAATTATCCTACTCATGACTTAGAGTTTGCAGCGATAATATTCGCTCTAAAGTTGTGGAAACATTATTTGCACGGAGAGCGCATGAAGATCTTCACTGGCCACAAAAGCTTGAAGTACATTTTCACACAAAAAAGAGTTGAATATGAGACAGTATCGATAGCTGAAAGTGATGAATGATTTTGATATATCCTTACAGTATCATCCAGGAAAGCCAACGTAGTTGCCGATGCCTTGAGAAGGTATCCGATAGCTATATATTTGACGATAGACCGATATTTGTTAGCAGGCCTAGAGAGCTTGGGCATAGAGGTGATGGTTCTAGGAGTTGAGAAGTAGATGGTGAGCTTGCATGTTCAGTCAGAGTTGATAGACAAGATCAAGCTAGCACAATATTATGATGTGAGTCTTAAGAGCATCAGAGCTCAGGTGCAGGTAGGATTACTGGATGATTTTACCATTGATGAGGATGGGTCATTAAGGCATGGGACAAGACTATATATGCCTAGTGGGAATCTGTAAGAGGAGATTATGTAGGAAGTGCACCGTTCTCAATACTCTATACATCCTAGAGCTAATAAGATGTATAAGGATCTGAGAGAGCATGTGTGGTGGTATGTCATGAAACGGGAGGTGGCCATTTTGTTTCCAGATGCTTGATATGTCAGCAGGTCAAGGCGGAGAGGCAGAGACTTGGAGGGTTGCTTCAACCATTACCTATTCCGGAGTGGAAATGGGAACATATCACTACTGATTTTGTTTTCGGACTTCCATGTTCTCTAGGAGAAAAAGATGCAATTTGAGTCATCGTTGACAAGTTGACCAAATCAGCCTACTTTTTGCCTTTCAATGTGGGTTTGTCTACGGAGAAGCCTGTCGAGTTGTATGTGAAACATATCGTCATATTATATGGAGTCCCAGTGAGCATTGTATCAGATCGGGATAGCAGATTTACATCCTAATTTTGGAGGAGTTTGTAGGCTAGTTTGGGTACACAACTCAAAGTTAGCATCGGTTACCAACCTCAGATGGACGGATAGTCAGAAAGGACTATTCAGACGCTTGCGGATATGCTCTGGACTTGTGTGTTAGACTTTGGAGGCTCGTAGGAGGATAATATTCATATGGTAGAGTTCTCATACAACAGATACTAGGCCAACATTGGGATGTCTCCTTTCGAGGCTCTATATGGTTGGAGATATCGAACTCTATTATCTTGGGACGACGTTGGCGAGAGAGCACTTCTGGGACATGAGATGGTAGTTGATGCTGTTGAGAAGATAAAGCAAATCAGAGATAGTCTTCATGTGGCACAGGAAGGCAGAAGTATTGGGCTGATAGCTAGGAGACCATTAGAGTTCGAGGTGTAGATTTCTTTCGTTTAGATTGTTAATGTTTATAGTTGTGTGTTAAGGTATTATTTTGGTTCTAGGTTGGCGATTTGGTGTTCCTGAGGATTTCTCCGAAACGAGGTACGATCTGATTTGGAAGAGACGGAAAGCTTAGTCCAATGTTTATTAGACCCTTCAACATTCTCGAGAAGGTCGGTGTTGTAGCTTACCGACTAGACTTATCGTCTACTCTGGATGGGGTACACAATGTGTTTTACGTGTCACAGTTGAGACGATACGTGGTAGACCCTAGTCATGTGTTGGACAACTCTGAGATTAAGGTTCGACCTACTCTCCAGTATCAGGAGCAGCCCGTAGGGATTTTGATCGTAGGGGAAGGTGTTGTGAAATCAAACGATTTCTCTGGTTCGTGTCACTTGGCGTCATCACTCTCCGGGTGAATCCACTTGGAAGAGAGATGATGAGATGCGCAAGAAATATCCTTATCTTTTCGAACCATAAAGTATTCTTTCTTTCTATCTGTTCATGTCCATCTTTACTTTTAAATTTTGAGGACGAAATTTTTTTAGGGGGGTATATTTGTAACCTTCGTAGCTCAAATATTTTTTTTTTTATTTTTCTGCATATTTATATATAAATATATACAGTACTATATATATAGTACTATATATTTTTTTTACTATTTATATATATATATATATATATATATATATATATATATATATATATATATATATATATATAGTACTATATTAAAGGTTGAATATTCTTAGATAATTTAAGGTGTAACACAAGTTTTAGACTTGTTTAGGTGCATTTCATTGAGTATACTTTCAGCCTAGAAAAATTGTGCTAGTGGCTAGTGTAGGCAACTCAAACCCAATCAAATCAACTCCAATCAAGCCCAAACTTGGTCCACACTTGCAAAAGATGTAGAAGACCCTAATCAAGCCTTACTTGACCCATATGGTGCACACACAAGTGTGTTGAAAGAACAAAACTTTAGCCTACATGTATTTTCGGATTTAAGTAGTGACCACCACTTTTAGTTGCCAAAACCACCGCCCTACTACTCTATTTTCCCTAAAACTTTGCCACAACCTTCCCCCTCAACTCCCTATTTCCCTCTGGATTATTTTTTCCTCATTCCATTCATTTTCTATCCCAAAACTCCCTCACAAACTCGTTGGATTGAAGGTAATTTTAGAATAGGACTCTGGATAGTACTTAATTTAACAGCATTTTGCACCGCAAAAATAGGTACGAGTCTCGAGTCCTTTACAAATTTTTTTTTCTATATCTCTTACCTTTCATTTTCATATTTTTACATAATTTTTCATGGAGTTTTGACCCCTCAAACCTCTGTTGCACGATGATGTGTTCAGAACAGAATGTTGTCCACGAATTCTGTGTAAATAATTGGGTGTGCACACCAAACCATTTGGTAAAACTTTCCCAAACCTTTTCCATCTCGTAGCACATCGAATTACCTTCGATTTGATATATAATAAGCTACGGTTTCTTGTTGGCTACCCTTCCGTAGAGACGTATTTCGAAAGTGTTCCTGCTGAACCCGTTGGTGTCGCAGCTGTACAACGATCCCAAAATGGGTATGTAATATATTTTTCTTATCATTTTATGATTCCTAACTTCATGTACAACTAGATACATTGATCCTTTAGATAGAAACCATAATTAAAATATGGAAAACCAATTTAAAAGATGACGAATACGAGTTTTTATTTGTAGTTTCAGTTCTGTCCACTTCTGTTCGTATGCCTATTTACACATGTTATACTCACTTTTTTTGCACAAAACCTTCAAAAATATGTAACCATGTGACCCCCTAACTTATCCTATAAATATTTCATGTTAGAAATGTGTTTAGGTGGGAGGAAACATTTTATTTTGTCTCATTTTACATAAATTCCAGAACATCGATATGTTTTTATATGTGATATTTTATGTGTAAAAAATTATTATTTCTGACCGAAACTTTCATAATTAGGACCCTAACTTCACCCCTTAACATGCCAATATTTTATTTTGTACTAATTGCATGCTAAAATAGTGTGGAACCATGTTTTTGTCACCAAAAAACACTAAATTCCAGAACTGGAATTCAGTGTTAAAACGTGACAAAGTCTAACATTTTATGTACAAATTTTTCTCTAACTTGTACAAAACTTTTACCCCATCATTATCACCCAAAACTCCGCCTAGAGAATAATTTATAGCATTATTTTATGTTCTAAATTTGGCATTCTAGACGGTTCATTTCAGCGTGTACGTTGATGTTAGAAAATGTCAATTTCACATTCGAACGTATGTCATGACATATGTTAGATTATATTTTGTTTTGTAATCTTTAGTAAAATATTTTAACATGTTGTAATGATGCATTATTAGTTAGAAACCTATAGGAGAGTTCACATAGGGTTGATACTTTCAAAATGGTAAGTTGTAGACGTTGTCATTCACTATAACACATGTAGACAACCTGACAAGTTGTAGGATTGAATGTTGCCAAACCTATCTATTCTTATGTCACATTACATGTGTTAGAATGATTGGGATTAATATTAGTATGATTTACGACATTAGTTGCTTAGTTGGCGACTTGAGACTATAACCAGTATAGTGTCACACCCATTTGACACTTGTTTTGGAATGTTTAAAGGAATATTAGTTTCTTTGTTAAGACTAGTTATAGTAATGTTACACTAACATCACATGTTTAATAGTATGATAAAAAACTATGATAATCTAGGTTTACATTTAACCCTTAGGTTAACAAGTTGCTAGATGACCAGAATACTATACTAGTTTATTTTTTACTTGTGAATCATAGTCTACCTTATGTATAAATAGAAATGATAGTGTGTAAGTATATCAGAATCTAGGATAGATGTTGATATTATATTATACATATATAGGTCTTGGACCGATATAGACTCTGAATTATTATTTCATGCTCAGGAGCAAAGGCAGGTACATTCACTCATTGTTTTCAGTATATGATAGTTTCTATAATACATGTTTTAGTAATGTTTATTTGATTCTTGGCTCGTATGTTACACAGATTGATAATGCATAGATTTTAATCAGAAGATGTATTTCATGACATTGTTGTACCGTGATCAGTATGCTTGTGTTTAGTCCATGTATTGTGATTTACGTGTTGCAAAGTGTCGTGATTTGGATCCATTTATATTAGTTGGGGCGGGGAAAGTACTAGTTTTTAGATTCTTGGTGGTAGATTCCTGTGGATACCTAATCAAATAATCTGTATGAATAGCCGGACCTGATACTCCATGCTACACCTAAGTCGGTCACATATCAAGTAGTATTTTAAAACCACCTAGAAATTGTAGGCATTTCCCATGTTATCTTGATTTCCTATTTCCTTGTTTACTGCCATGATTCTAGTTGTACTTATTTAACTATACATGTCATCTATGATTCTCAGTTGTCTTCTTTTATCATTTATTACATTTACTATATTCCTGTTTTATAGTCTCTGTCATTTACTTGGAATTGCTTTCATTGATTATACTTTGCTCTAATCCTGACTGGATATTAATATTTTAGGAGTTGACCTTGAGGATTGGTGTCCACTTATTACGGGGCCTAAAAGGGTTTAGCTGATTCCGGTCCTGCCTTTTCGAAGGGCTGGACGGAGGTTTCTACTAAGGTTCCAGTTGACACCGCATAGTATTGTTAGACTAGATTTGTTATTATCAGATTTTTCTTCGATTAATTTACATTTGGCATGTATATATATTTCCTTCTGGTTTAGACTTATGTCTTAGACTTGTGACTCCATGTCCTTCTATTATATTTATTTGTTTATTATCTTTATCTACCTTTAGTGTTTGTGATTGAGTATTTTATTGTTACATTTAAGCACTCATTTATATTGCTTGAGTTGTTGGATGTTAGTCTAGACAGCGTTCTACCGCCGACTCTACAGTGTAGACTAGACGTATCACGGCTCATGCCTAAATCTTCCTGGTGCGGATTGTGACAATTTGTTTTATTGAACTTGAGGAACATTTTGAATTGTCTAGAGGTGAGGACGATTTCTTCGTCATCCGAATTGTCATCATCGGAGTCATCCTTTGATGAAAGCTTGATGGCCATCAAGGCAAGAGATTTTTCTTTTCCTTGATATTTTCTTTCAGCTTCTCTTGCATAGAGGCTTTTTCTTGGTCCTTTATGTCCAGCTCGTGAGTCTCAGCTTTCCTATGAGAGTCTCAAGGTTCATGGTTGTAAGATCATTTCCTTCAATGATGGCAGTGGCCTTAGGATTCCATCTTCTAGTGAGTCCACTAAGAATCTTTTAAATCTTTTTATGGGTAGGATATTCCTTACCAAGAGAAGCAAGAGGGTTAATTATATCAAAGAATCTACTAAACATACAAGTTAGACTCATTTTGTTTCATTTGAAAGCCTCATACTCTTAAGTGAGTCTATTAATCTTAGACTCTTTTACTTGTGATGCGTCTTTGTGTGTGACCTCCAAAAGCTTCCATATTTTATCAAAAGTTTTGCAAGTGGATATTTTGTTGAATTCATTGCTATCAAGTGCACAATAAAGAACATTCATAGCCTTAGCATCACGGCTAAGAACATTTTTATCATTTTCGTAAAAACTTTCAGAAAGTTTGTCCGAAATACCTTCCTCAATCACAATGGAGGATTTAGTGAGACTATTTATAACATAATCCCATAGATCAAAACCTAGGGATTTCAAGTAGATACTCATCCTATTCTTCCAACAGTTGTAATTGATTCCATCAAATAGAGGAGGTCTATTTGTGGACTATCCCACATTGGGATATGAGTTAAGACTAGGGTAGGTAGCCATTGATCACTCTAAGGAAGTAAATCCAAATTAAGAGACCAAGCTCTGATACCAATTGTAGAACCCTAGGGGGACAGGGTAATAAAAATTATCGATGCAAATATTCAAAGTAAATAGCAATTTAAAATAAAGAGACAAGAGATCAAATACGGGATGTATCCTGGTAACCTACCTTGGGGCACTCCAGTCCTAGAACTCTCTCCGACTTTAATCCACTATTGAATGAATAGTATAACACGAGCTTTGATCTGAAGACTTGTCAACTTCTTACACATGAGTTTTATCCAAAGGCTCATCAACTTCAAGTACACGAGTTTTTATTCGAAGGCTCGTCAACTTCATAGAAGAGAAAGATTTCAAAATTCGTGAACACTTGGAAGATCTAAGTTACAACTCTTTGAATACTTTAACACTTTGGTATATGGCAAATAAAAGCTTCGTAGAGCTAAGGATGAGCTGTTTGGTAGATGAAAAATTTTAAGGCTCAAGTGGATGAGCATTTATGAAGAAGGAAAAGACTATTTATACAAATCCAAAGACATAAAGCAGTTTTAACAGATGATTGGAAGATCCGACAGATTTCAACAAAAATTCGTCGGCTCTTTTGAAGCCGATAGTAACGGATATAAATGTATCCGTTGGATGCATTTAATGCACTTGTCAGGAGCTGTTAGATTTGAAATTCGAATTGGCCTATTATGCCTTCCAGATTATTCGAAGGATATCCGTAGACATTGTCAAATCCCTATTTTGATAATAGGCATCTGACCGTATTTGATATTTTGGTAATTTTAAAATTTCGTATTATTTAAATTTTATTATTATTGGATCTTGATTTGGCCTTCGTTGTTAGGACTTGACATTTTCATAGTTAGTATATTATTAGTATTATTATTATAGTTAGTATGGTTAGCTTCATGGTTAGGATTATCCTATTCCCATTGTTATTATTATTATCATTTATTATTATTGTTGTTAAATTACCTAGCTATCCTCCCAAATACCTAACCCTAAGCCCGACCCATATTCTTTTCCTCTCTCCTCACTTAGCCACCCACCCCTCACTCCACTCTTTCTCTCAGCCGCCCCCTCTCAATCCCTCACTCTCTTAACTCTCACCCCTTCCCCAAACTCTCTCTCTCCCGATCCTCTCTGAAGAAGGAGCCCCCCCAAAATTTCTTACTCTCCCCTCTCTCTCATTCTTCTCCTCTCCCCTCTCTTCCGTCCCCGGCCACGGCGAGCCCCTCCGTCCACCATCACCATCTCCAGCCACCACCTTCTACACCGCCATTATTATCACCATCCTTGTCGTCGCCTCCGCCCCTCTTCCCGACGGTTGCCACCACCTCCATGGCCGCTACCACCACTGCCTTCCCTCTCTCTGTCTCCTCCATCGCCGACGAGCCGCCTCGACCTGGCGGAGCTCTCCGATGGCGACCAGCACCCCTCTGTCCCTCTCTCATTTCTTTTCTCCGATGGTCAGCTCCTCTGCCGCGATCGCTGCACCAGCCTCGAGCAGCGGGACTCCCTTGGGTCCTGCACTGCACGAGCAGCGTACAGCCTCGGGTTTCACGCTGTCCTTGGGTCGTGTGCATTGGGTCACATGTAGCCTTGAATGGTGTGCTGCCTCGTGCACTGTGCTGCTTCAAACAGCGCACCCTCGATTCACGTGTTCCCTTATTCTCCATGCTTATCGGGATATGTGTGCCTCGATTTGTGTGTCGTCCTATTTGCCGTGCCATCTCGATCCACGTATTGTCTTGGACACCAGGACGCCTCGAGCCCCATGCTGCCTCGAGTGTCGTGCCATCTTGGTTTGTCCACCGTCTCATTTTTTGTATCTTGGCCTTTATGCCTACCTCATAACCCATGTTGCTTCGATTTGCGTGCATGTACCGAATTGCATGTCGCATTGAATTACATGCTTCTGTGAGTCCCGTACCGTTTCGATTTACGTGCACATGCCAATTTGCATGCCTATATCGATCTACGTGCATGTATCGGGTTACGTGTACGTTCTATTTCCTATTCATCTCGATATTTGAGTCATCTCAATTGTCGTGTGCGTCTCGATATACGTGTACATCTTGGTTTGCGTGTTCTATCGATCCGTGCGCCTCAGTTTCTGTGCCAGATCCCTGTATTGCTTGTGGGGCCTACGCGGTATAGCCTTCTGCCATCCTTGTGCTTTCTATTATTATTTTATTATTTAAATCTAATAGATGTTTATTTTGAGTTCTGAGGACTTCGATGGACGTGCTACCTTGGATTGCGATCACCGAAGACTTGCTTACCTAGCTGAGCCCTCTAGGCAAGTATCCCTTGCTCATCGATGGCTCTTGCCATTTCATCTGGATTTTATTGTATTTAATTCATTTGTAATTGTAAATGTATAACTGTGAGTAGTGTAGCATAGTAGTAGAACTGCCATGATGATAACTTAGGATAGCTTGGTTCGATACCTGGTCAAGCCGTATCGGACAACTCGGATGGGTCATCTACACCTTCGAGGACACGAGTACGACTCACATGTATGGATTGTCCCTATATGTTCCGTGTCCGACTTGCGGTTGGGTAACGGCTTGGCTAACTATTTCTATGACCATGCTTGTTGATTGGACATGACTCTGGGACTGTGATGCGCCCTACGTGGCGGTTCCTGTTGCATGTATTGGCTTGGTGCCCAGTACGTATCGTAGTGCTGCTGGAGGCCGAGACTTAGTATTCTCGGCTACGATTTGGTTTCCAGTACGCATTGTAGTTCTGCTGGAACCCGAGACTTAGTGTTCTCGGTTTGCGATTCAGCGACGGGTTGCGTCGAGTGGATTTAGCCCCAATTCGCTGGTAGCTCCCATCTAGAATACAAAGGAGACTCTATCAAATTTTTCCAAAATTCCTGGTCGGGAATTTGGTTCGAAGAATTAGGCAAAATCGTTCCTTTGGTTTGCTGAACTAGACTCGTGCCAATTTATTTTTATAGTATACCTAATTCCAGTACTTGCTAGGTAGACTTATGACAAGATTAGTCGTCTAGCTACTTGACATTTCTTGTCTGTCGGATAGCGTGAGGAGTGCGGTTCCACTCGGGAGACGGTCTGTAACCCGGGTCTTTATTTAGTTTAAGGGTTGTGGATTTGCTCCAGAGCGGTTTATGCAATCCTTGTCATTTTTTGGTGGCATTAATTAGTATATTCTTGTCCCCTGACCATTCATTCTAGGAGTTATCCTAATCTAGCTTGATAGGATTGACAGTTGTCCTATGTATTGGGATTGTGACCTTGGATATGTCTGAGGATTGAGTATTATGTGGAGTATGCTTCTCGAGATATTGATTTGATAGACTCAGGTAGACTCTTGGATAGTGTTGCCATTTCTTTTTTAGATGACATTTATTCTGATCAGATATGACTATTTGGATTCCTGGATTTTGATGATTATGTAAGTGTTTCGCGGAACTAGAAGAATATAGAGGGCATCATTACATGATTTTTTACTCGACTTCTCAAATGCCCGAAACCTGGTTTGATTTCTATATCTTGATAGTTGTGAGACTTGTTTACTGAGATAGCTTGTGATTTTTTTAAAAAGAGACTTTATTGAAATAGAAGGAGCCCAAGCTCAAAGATGGCGCTGGAAGATAGCCCGACGACCTACAAAAGTAAAAGCAATAGGCTAGGCCAAAAGAAAATCTATCCTTCCCGGGGATAACAAAAGGTAATTAAAATTATCCACCCTGGAGTTCCCAGGGGTACACAAAAGGAAAAGAAGAAATGCAACAAGAACCCCCTAATGACCGGATAAGTCCTTAAGCAGGAAGTTGCTGGCCTCAGAAGGTAGTTCGGAGGTGTCGACGAAGATTTGATTGATTCTGGAATCATGTGCTAGAGATGCCAAAGCTTTGGCCACGCCATTAGTAGTAGGAGGTATATATACGATTGCGGTATTCGAACCTATCAAATATTGGATGTTGCAGGTGTGGACACACACAAAAAAGAAGAAAAAAATGATGTCTTTTCTTTATTGGCGCAAGGTACCAAAAATTGAGTACGCTTGAGAGATCCTGCGCTGAGGATCCCCGAGTACAAAAAAGAATTCTGGAGAATGAGACGATGGAGATCGAGTGGCAGTTGCTCCTTTACTCCGTTGATACTCCGATTACAAAAGTGGAAGAAAACCTAAGAAAATTGCTAACTCTCGGCTCACTGGCAAGAAGTACAACAATTTGGCTCTTTAAAATGCTCTACGTTCTGCATTTTGAAGAGGGATGAGGCCCCCTTTTTATAGTCATTCTTGATCTGGAATGATGTTATGCGCCCACATGAGGAAACACACTGGTTTTTATGTGGGCGCATAGTCCTACTTTGGGCGCATAGGATGTGGGCGCATACAGGCTGCAAGATCGTAGGTTGGTCGTGGTGTTGACGTGGCCGCATACTTCGGTGCACGACTGCTCATGGAGACTGACGTGGCCGTGCGCTTTGGTGCATGTTTTGATCATAGCTTTGACTGAGTCAGGCTTGGGCACATAGCCATGTCTCAGGCTATGCGCCCTCCTTTCGGGGGAGCTAATCTTGGGCGCATGAAACTTTACTGGTTGGGCGCATTGTAACGTCCGTATTTCGGAATACGTATTTTAATTAGGCATATATGTATTTTGGACCTGTATTTTATTTTCTCAGATTATGGCCTGTAATTGTGTTTTGGCTTAACTTGCGGATTTTGGTTTTCTCGTAAAACGGGTTTTGGACCTGGCTTGGTTTTATTTTGTGGAGAAGGAATTTGGTTTGGTTTGGTTTAGTATGCCCTAGTTAACCTCCACCCTCAACACAACATACCTCCCTCATTAAAAGCCCACCTAACTTTCTCTCTCCTCATAACTTCTATTAATTTTTCATCTTCTTCTTCCTTCCTGCACACAACACCAACACCATAGGCAAGTGCACCTTGCCACCACATAAGGACCCAATTTTATTTGTCCATTAGCTAGATTAGGCCATGGTGAAAGAACTTGGTACTTTGTGATTTGGAGCTCCCATTTTTCTAGATCTAAGTTTTTACTATTTTCGAATTTTCTGGGTTTTGATCTATTAAACTTAGATTTTTCCTTGTTTTGAGGCTTCTATGTGGAAGAGAATTCAATTTTACACAAGTTAGAACTTTAAAAATCCAAATTTGGTTTTGTTTTGATCAAGTTGTGAAGATTTAAAATCTAGGGTTCTTGGAGTCACCCTCTCGGCCTGATGGAGAAGATGACTCTCGGCCTGTGCTCTTTAGCGCATGGTCGGACTGCACAACCCTTTGGCCAGTGCCTTGTGCTGGGCTGACTTGTGCTGGTGCTTCTTAGCTCCAGCACCTTCCTCCCATTGGCGCACTTGACTGCTGCGCCGTTCGCTCCCAGTGCGGCTCGGCTCCAGCGCAATCCGCTTCAGCGCAACCCATCTCCAGCGCAATCCGCTTCAGCACAATCCGCTTCAGCGCAACCCATCTCCGGCGCAATCCGCTTCAGCGCAACCCGTCTTCAGCGCAACCCATCTTCAGCGCAACCCATCTTCAGCGCAACCCATCTCCAGCGCAATCCGCTTCAGCGCAACCCATCTTCAGCGCAATCCAACCCCTGTGCAGTCCATTTTCCCCTAGCGCAATCTGATCCCCTGTACAACCTGTTACCCATGGTGATTTGGTTCTATTTTCTTGGACTTGGCTTCTCTTTTGTGGATTGGAGTTTTGAGATCTTGTTCCACACAACACGACTGTCTTGACCCAACACGACTTGGCACGGTTTTTGGTGTTTTGCTTATAACTAGTACGATTTTTCATGATTTCTGTGAAGTATAATTCTAGTACCTTCTGATCTAGTTGATAGTAGCCCATGGCGGCACACTCATGACTTGTAACTTGTACACCTGTAACTTGTAACTTGACTTGACTCGATAACTGGTCGTACTTGCCTTACTCCGACTCCGTGGGTGTTCATTCTTGCTGCTTTGTGTAAACCACTTGTTATTGTCTTGCATCATGTCTAGGATGTGACCCCCTGGTTACCACGGTCAGGGATTTATACTGAATATGGATTAGGCTAATGACTAGATCAAACTATAGTTCATGAAGAATTTCCAGTCACAGGCGATCTCGTTATCGGGGCACTTTTAACGGACTTGTAGCCTGCCGACGAGTAGGGCACATTTCCAGCACACTGTCATGTGTTGTACCCTCTAAGTCACCTAAGGGTATATCGTCTCCTGGGCGATGTACCCAACCATACTCTCAACTCGCGGAAGGATAACTAGATAGTCTGCAGGGCTTGGGACTGGGAATTTCTCACTTGCATCTTGCTAGTAACTAGGCTTGTGATAACCCTAGTTAGTTAAGTAATAAGCCGTAGTAATTGCTTGGCCGTTTGTGAATGGATGGTGTCCAGCCTTGTCTAAGTCTCGTTTAGTCCCTGTACCTGGTACTCCTGTACATGATTGTTTTACTTGTCCTTAACAATAAATGGGTAGAGACATAGTACTATTCAGGCGAAGGGTTGCAACCCCGGTCCTTGTTTGGTTTACGGGTTGTAACCTGGATCCCGGAATGGTTCCACGTCCCTAGTCGTTTATTGTCCTGTTGTACTCTTTATTACTTGTACTTTTCTTCCATTTTTCTGATATGCTGGCTTTTGTTCTTATTTCGTGGCCTCCTTTGTGGCACTTGCTCTTTCTGGGGTTTGACCCAGCTGGTTTTGTGTGGCCAGATTTCGGAGCAGCACCCGAGGATCTACCGAACTTCCAGCCTGATGGTGGCGACTAGAAGGAACCCGGGCTACGAGTGGGTTTTCCATTTTGTTTCACTCACTCCATTGTAAATTATTCTTTTGAGGCGTTTAGCCGACGAGCACCTGTTAGCTCGATGCACATTTACTTACTGTCTGCCTACGGGCTGTAAACATGATTAACAAATCCTAGGGTTGATCATGTATGACTTAACTCTTGCTAGTCCTCGCATTTTGTATGACTAGCTTCATGATCAACTGAATATGTAATATTTGGGACGCCTTTTATTGTATATTTGGTGGTCTAACATCTTGTAACTATATTACTTGCTTGAGATTGAGACAATAAGCTTGACCTTAAGAGACCATTGGCTTGTAGTAAACCCTCATATCTAGACAGCCGTGACCGTATAGCGAGATGGATTCCATTTCAACATACGTAGCTTGCTATGTACGCCCCCGCTCTCCAGTATTCTGGTTCTGGGGCGTGACATGGTTTAAGTGGTGGCCCATGCAGGTCTTGTCAATCAAGAAATGTGAAGGTTTACCCTAAGTAGATGTCTCAATCAGTACTCGTCCTTGATCTACGTTCATATCCTCTGAATCTCTGGATTCTTGCCCTGATCATGTGCTTGTATCGTTGATCTGTCCTGGTCCTTTCTTATTGATTCCTGTGTCGTCTTCTTCAGCGGCACTGTACCTGACCCCGCCGATTGGCAAGGTGGAGCACTTCCCGTGGACCAGCCGCAACTTGGAGATCAAGCCCAGCATTCTAGAGTAGCCTCCAGAGTTGTACCTACCGGAGGAGAACCACCAATCCGGCCCGTCCAGCCCGCCTAGCCTGACGATGGCACCTTGGTAGGTCTCATCAGGACCTTGATAGCTTCCCAGGATCGTAGAGGAGACGCCTTGCACCAGGTGGTGGCAGATGTTTTGACCAGAGGCGGTCATCCAGGGAACAGCGCGGCCAACAGCTTCAAGCGCTTGAACCCTCCATTCTTCGACGGCAGCGAAGATGCGATTGCCGCGGACGCTTGGCTTCAGGATACCGAGGTGGTTCTGGAAGTAGCTAGGACACCTGAGAATGAGAAAGTGGCGGTGGTATACCTACAGTTGCTGGACTTAGCTCGCAGTTGGTGGGTGGCGCAGGCCGTGGGATTAGTAGCGCCGGTCACTTGGGCGGTGTTCAGAGAAAGATTTCAGACAAAGTATTTCGATGCTGTAGCTCAGTACGACCTACAGACGAGATTTACCATCTTAAAGCAAGGAGACAGAACGGTCGACGGTTATGCATCTGAGTTTTCTAGACTCAGTAGGTTTGCCCCCACCTTGGTAGCGACCGAGTTTGATAGGGCCCAGCGATTCTAGCAGGGACTGCATTTGGAGATCTTGTTGGCAGTTGAGCAGTTCGAGCACCAGACGTTCGATGCAGTATTAAGGACAGCTAGGAGGCACGAGTACACCTCCCAGAGGATCGTGGATAGGACCGGAGGTAGGAAGCGGTCCCACAATCAGATGCACCAATCATCAGCTCAAGCCCCGGCAGCTAGGGGTTTGACTATTGGAACTCCGAGGTGGGCGGTCTCAGTAACGTCGATTCAGCATTCAACCCCGACGTACCCGCAGCAGCAGAAGCAGACTTCCGGGATGTGATGTTCTCATTGCGGGAAGCCAGGCCATGTAGTGGCGAATTGTCGCAGGGTGCAGGGATTGTGCCTGGCTTGTGGAGCGACAGATCACAAGATAGGAGCATGCCCGAATAGGGGTAGTTCGTCCTTTTCTAACCTAACCAGTCCATCGGTTAGGGGACCAGCACCTATACAGCAGCAGCAGTACCCGAGGCCATTGTTGCCTCAGGCCCAGGCGTTTCATCAGCAGAACCAGCAGCAGTATACCCAAGCCCAAGTGCAGAATAGGCAGAGAGGTTTCCAGCAGAGGGGACCCGCAGCCAGAGGACAAGGTCAGGCCATGATGATGGCTATGGAAGAAGAAGTTGTACCAGGTGAGGTTGTGGCAGGTACTATTCTCGTCAACTCCTCTCCAGCATTGGTATTATTTGATTCTGGTGCATCGCATTCATTCATGTCTGCATGATTCACGACACGGATAGGATTGGAGCCAGAGTCATTATCAGTAAGGCTCAATATACTTACTGGTAATGGTCTTGTGGAAGTAGATCGAGTGTTTTCCTCGTGTCGGATCGTAGTTAGCGGTAGAGAGTTCCCCGCTAGATTTATAGAATTCCCTATGGCAGACTATGATGTAGTCTTAGGCATGGATTGGTTGAGGAACCAGTATGCTAGGATAGACTGCCATGTTGGCAGGGTTGTCTTTAGTATTCCAGGCGAGCCAGAGTTTTCATTTTCCAGAGGCGCAGTGGAACCATCTTCCCCAGTATTGCGGTTGGCAGTAGCAGCAGTGCAGTTACCCTGAATAGTTGAAGAGTTTCCAGATGTCTTTCCAGAGAAACTTCCAGGGATGTCGCCAGAGCGGAAGATTGAGTTCACTATAGACTTGATCCCCGGGACAGCACCAGTATCAGAACGAGTCTACAGGATGGCGCCTTCAGAGTTGGAGATTTTGTACAAGATGATTAAAGAACTCAGGACCAAGGGATTCATTCGTGCAAGTGGATCGCCTTGGGGAGCCCCGATGATTCTTGTGAAAAAGAAAGATGGTACGTCCAGGTTATGTGTAGATTATCGTACCTTAAACTCAGTGACAATCAAGAACAGATACCCTCTCCCGAAGATAGATGACTTGTTTGATCAACTCAAAGGGGCTTCAGTGTTCTCGAAGATAGACTTGCGATCAGGATACCACCAGATCAGAGTCAGAGAGCAGGACATCCCGAAGACAGCTTTCCGATCTTGGTATGGGCATTGGGAGTTTTTTGTTATGCCCTTTGGAGCAACCAATGCGCCGGCCGTATTCATGGACCTCATGAATCGTATTTTTATGCCTTATTTGGATCAATTCGTGATCGTGTTCCTAGATGATATCCTGGTCTACAGCAAGAGCGAAGCAGAGCATGAGCAACATCTTAGAATCGTCCTTCAGATGCTTAGAGAGCATCAGTTATATGCCAAGTTTAGTAAATACGAGTTCTGGCTCGATCGTATTTCGTACTTGGGTCACATCATTACTCGAGGAGGAGTAGAAGTGGATCCCCAGAAGATTGTGGCTATCAAAATATGGCCAGTACCTAGTTCAATGGCAGAGGTTCGCAGCTTCCTTGGATTGGCCGGCTACTATCGGTGATTCATTTCAGATTTTGCAAAGATTTCAGCGCCGATGACCCAGTTGACCCGCAAGGATGTGCAGTTTGCTTGGACAGCAGAGTGCCAGGAATCATTTGAGAAGTTGAAGCAAGGTTTGATAACGGCTCCCATTCTCACACTTCCAGATGGAAGCGGAGGATTCACAGTTTATTACGACGCTTCAGGCAGAGGATTGGGGTGTGTCTTGATGCAGCATGGGAAGGTAATATCTTATACATTACGTCAACTTCGTAATCATGAGAAGAATTACCCGACCCACGACTTGGAACTGGCAGCAGTAGTATTTGCACTTAAGTTGTGGAGGCACTACTTGTACGGGGATAGAGTGGAGATATTTACTGATCACAAGAGCCTGAAGTATGTTTTCACCCAGAAGGACCTTAGTATGCGGCAGAGAAGATGGCTCGAGCTACTGGTGGACTACGATATGGATTTGCAGTATCACCCAGGGAAGGCCAACGTTGTAGCAGATGCATTGAGCAGGAGAGCCGGAGTTTACTTCCTAACGGCGCAACCAGAGTTATTGGCGGATCTTCAGAATATGGGAATTGAAGTGGTTTTTCCTACCAACGTGGCATTGATGGCCAGTCTACAGGTTCAGTCCAGCATAGTTGAGAGGATCCGGATGGCACAATCTACAGATTCCAAGATTCAGTAACTCAGAGCAGAGTGTGAGACAGGAAGAAGGCCAGAGTTGTGCATTCATAAAGATGGTACACTTCGACACGGCACTCGTCTTTGTGTACCCAGTAGAGATATCAGACAGGAGGTCATGACAGAATCTCACAGTTTACAGTATTCTATTTATCCCGGTGGCACGAAGATGTACCGTGATATTCGTCAGCATTTCTGGTGGAATGGCATGAAGAGGGAGATAGCCCGGTTTGTCTTTCGGTGTTTGGTTTGCCAGCAGGTTAAAACTGAACATCAGAGGCCCGCTGGACTTTTTCAGCCCTTGCCGATTCTAGAATGGAAGTGGGAGCATGTGACCATGGATTTTGTGACTGGATTGCCTAGATCCCCAGCTGGTAGAGATGCTATTTGGGTTATAGTTGACAGGCTCACGAAGGTAGCTCACTTTCTTCCATTCAGAGTTGGTCAGTCGACAGCTCAGCTAGCAGAAATGTATATCAGACAGATTGTCAGGCTTCATGGGGTGCCGGTCAGTATCACCTCGGACAGGGATTCAAGCTTCACGTCACACTTTTGGCGCAACTTACAAGAGAGTTTGGGAACTCACCTTCAGTTTAGCTCAGCTTATCATCCGCAGACAGATGGCCAGTCGGAACGCACAATCCAGACTCTTAAAGATATGTTGAGGTCTTGTACCCTTGACTTCGGTGGTTCATGGGTGGATCACCTGCACCTGGTGGAGTTGTCGTACAACAATAGTTTCCAGGCCAGTATTCAGATGGCTCCGTTCGAGGCACTGTATGGTAGGAAGTACAGATCCCCGTTAGCCTGGGATGATGTTGGAGAGAGGCAGATGCTCGGTCCAGAAATGATTGTCCAGATAGTTGAAGTGGTTAGAAGAATCAGAGATCGTCTTCGAGTGGCCCGAGATCGCAAGCGGCATTGGGCCGATGCTCATCGACCTCCCTTAGAGTTTGCTATGGGCGACCATGTATTCCTCAGGATCTCGCCTAACCGCGGCGTCATTCGTTTTGGCGTACGGGGAAAGATTAGTCCTAGGTATATAGGGCCGTTCGATATCTTGGAGCGAGTAGGAGATGTATCCTATAGTCTCGCTCTTCCGCCTTCGCTAAGTGAGGTGCATGATGTATTCCATGTGTCCCAATTACGGCGGTACATCCCGGACCAGAGCCATATCCGAGACCATTCGAAATTAGTTGTTGGTACCAACCTTTCGTATGAGAAGAGGCCCGTGTCTATATTGGACCGGAGAGAGAAGATACTCAAAAACAAGACTATTAGCTTAGTCCGTGTTGCTTGGGGTCACCCCTCTCTAGGTGAGTCAACGTGGGAGCGTGAGGACGACATCCGATCGCGATATCCCGACTTATTTGACTCGTAAGGTATAATGTCTTCCTTATGCCTTATGCCCTCCATCCCTTGCTTGTATGTATGATTGTTTGCTTAGTGTAGCTTATTGTGGATAGTATAGCTGGCTCTTACATCTCTAAGCATCTTGATTTAAATTTCGAGGACGGAATTCTTTTAAGGTGGGCAGAGTTGTAACATCCGTATTTCGGAATACGTATTTTAATTAGGCATATATGTATTTTGGACCTGTATTTTATTTTCTCAGATTATGGCCTGTAATTGTGTTTTGGCTTAACTTGCGGATTTTGGTTTTCTCGTAAAACGAGTTTTGGACCTGGCTTGGTTTTATTTTGTGGAGAAGGAATTTGGTTTGGTTTGGTTTAGTATGCATTGGAATACCCTAGTTAACCTCCACCCTCAACACAACATACCCTCCCTCATTAAAACCCTACATAACTTTCTCTCTCCTCATAACTTCCATTAATTCTTCATCTTCTTCTTCCTTCCTCCACACAACACCAACACCATAGGCAAGTGCACCTTGCCACCACATAAGGACCCAATTTTATTTGTCCATTAGCTAGATTAGGCCATGGTGAACAACATTAGAACTTGGTATTTTGTGATTTGGAGCTCCCATTTTTTTAGATCTAAGTTTTTACCATTTTTGGATTTTCTTGGTTTTGATCTATTAAACTTAGATTTTTCTTTGTTTTGAGGCTTCCATATGGAAGAGAATTCAATTTTACACAAGTTAGAACTTTGAAAATCCAAATTTGGTTTTGTTTTGATCAAGTTGTGAAGATTTGAAATCTAGGGTTCTTGGAGTCACCCTCTCGGCCTGATGGAGAAGATGACTCTCGGCCTGCGCTCTTTAGCGCTTGGCCGGACTGCACAACCCTTCGGCCAGCGCCTCGCGCTGGGCTGACTTGCACTGGCACTTCTTAGCTCTAGCGTCTTCCTCCCATTGGCGCACTTGACTGCTGTGCCGCTCGCTCCCAGTGCGGCTCGGCTCCAGCGCAACCCATCTCCAGTGCAATCCGCTTCAGCGTAATCCGCTTCAGCGCAACCCATCTTCAGCGTAACCCATCTCCAGCGCAATCCGCTTCAGCGCAACCCATCTTCAGCGCAACCCAACCCCTGCGTAGTCCATTTTCCCCCAGCTCAATCTGATCCCCTGCGCAACCTGTTACCCATGGTGATTTGGTTCTATTTTCTTGGACTTGGCTTCTCTTTTGTGGATTGGAGTTTTAAGATCTTGTTCCACACAACACGACTGTCTTGACCCAACACGACTTGGTACGGTTTTTGATGTTTTGCTTATAACTAGTACGGTTTTTCATGATTTTTGTGAAGTATAATTCTAGTACCTTCTGATCTACTTGATAGTGGCCAATGGCGGCGCACTCCTGACTTGTAACTTGTACACCTGTAACTTGTAACTTGACTTGACTCGATAACTGGTCGTACTTGCCTTACTCCGACTCCGTGGGTGTTCATTCTTGCTGTTTTGTGCAAACCACTTGTCATTGTCTTGCATCATGTCTAGGATGTGAACCCCTGGTTACCACGGTCAGGGATTCACACTGAATATGGATTAGGCTAATGACTAGATCAAACTATAGTTCATGGAGAATTTCTAGTCACAGGCGATCTCGTTATCTGGGTGCTTTTAACGGACTTGTAGCCTACCGACGAGTAGGGCACATTTCCAGCACACTGTCATGTGTTGCACCCTCTAAGTCACCTAAGGGTATATCGTCTCCTGGGCGATGTACCCAACCATACTCTCAACCCACGGAAGGATAACTAGATAGTCTGTAGGGCTTGGGACTGGGAATTTCTCACTTGTATCTTGCTAGTAACTAGGCTTGTGATAACCTTAGTTAGTTAAGTAGTAAGCCGTAGTAATTGCTTGGCTGTTTGTGAATGGATGGTGTCCAGCCTTGTCTAAGTCTCGTTTAGTCCCTGTACCTGGTACTCCTGTACATGATTGTTTTACTTGTCCTTAACAATAAATAGGTAGAGACATAGTGCTATTCAGGCGAAGGGTTACAACCCCGGTCCTTGTTTGGTTTATGGGTTGTAACCTGGCTTCCGGAATGGTTCAACGTCCCTAGTCGTTTATTGTCCTGTTGTACTCTTTATTACTTGTACTTTTCTTCTATTATTTTGATATGCTGGCTTTTGTTCTTATTTCGTGGCCTCCTTTGTGGCACTTGCTGTCACCCCCAGTTTTTCAAATTGGGGGTATTTTTGTCATTTTCAAGTTTAATAATATTTTAGGAATTTTATATGATTTTATATGATTTTTAGGAATTTATTTGAGCCGGTTTGAATTTTATCCAATTCGGACCCAATTTGGAGACCCGGGTAGCCTGGACCCTAGTGGGACCCCCATACTAGCTGGGCTTAGCCCATGTACCATCATAATTAGGCTAGAAATTATTAACCTAACTTCCATGGCTTAATTAGTCGTTTAAAATCAAACCGAATCAAACCGAACCAACCCGATTTCAAATTTGAACCAAACTTAGGTTATTGGGTTGTGGGCTATTGGATCCCAACCCAATAGCCCAAAATAGGGTGGCCGGCCAAGGCATAAGTCCCCCCCCCCCTTTTTGATTACTTCTCCACAAAGTAATTCTTCTTCAACTTCTTCCTTTCTTTTTCCCAAGTCCTCTTCCTCCTCCAAGCAAGCTAGGTTTGTCATTAAACCCCTCATAAATTCTCCTCTCCATTTTTGACATTCACAATAAGTGTAGAGAATTGAATTCTCTACACTTTGCCCTATTTTATAGGCTTTTCTCTAGAATTCTAGTTAAGTGGTTAATTAAGAGGGGTTTATATGTTAATGGTATATATATATATATATATATATATATATATATATATATATATATATATATGTATATATATATGTATATATATATATATATATATATGGAGATATAGGTGTATGTATGGATATGTATATAGAGGAATATATATGTATGTATGTATTTGTGTGTGTGTGTAGAGAGTGGTGGGAGAGGGAATGAGAATGGTGGTGTGGTTGTGTGTGTGAGAGTGTGTGTGTGAAATTATATATGTATACGTGTATTTGTATATATATATGTATATGTATGTATATATAATATGTATATGTGTGTGTGTGTATATATGTATATATGTGTGTGTGTATAGGTGTAGAGATATATGGATTTATATATATAAATAGATAGATAGATAAATAGATAGATAGATATATATATAGGTATATATATATAGAGAGAAGAGAAGAGGAAGTAGTAGTAGCAGTAGCTAATAGCAGTGGCAGCAGCAGCTGCAGAGCATTAGCAGCAGCAGCAGCTTAAGCAGCAGCAGTGGCAGCAGCAGTGGCAGCAGCTTGAGCAGCAGCAGCAGCAGCAATCTAAGCAGCAGCAGCAGCTGCAAGCTGCAGCAGGCAGCAGCAGCAGCAGGGCAGCTCCTGCCCCCCTTGACCCCCCCTGTATACACACTATAAACCCCCCTCCCATTTAGTATATATGTAGGTATATATATATAGATATATATAGGTTGATATAGAGAGAAATAGATAAGGATTTAGATAGAAGAGGAAAGTAAAAGAGTTAAGAATTAGATAGAAGAGTTTAAGATTTAGAAGAGAAGAAGATTAGAGAAGAGGGAAACTAGAGGAATAAGGAAATCGAAGAAGAATAGGAAGGAGGAGTAAGGAGAGGAATTAGAAAAGAAGAAGAAGATTAGAGAAGTAGAGAAGAGGAAGAATTAGAATCGAGAATCGAAGAGGGAAATTAGAACGAGGGCAAATAGAGAAGGTTTTGTTAGAAATCGAGTTAGAGGGCGAAATTGAGCCCGGAGCATCGGATCGCGATGAAACTTGACATAGGCCTAGGATATGTGATTTAGATTTTGCGGGTAAGCTCCCGGATGGAAATCGGGGTCATAGGGCGCCGGTATCGCGCCGTGTCAGTGCGTATCTCGAAATATTCGAGATTTCTGCAACGGGCCGTAAGGTGGACTAGACGTCCACTTTAACTAGGTATTATGGTAGATAACGAACCTATAGGATAGTACCCTACTACCCTAGGGAGATCGGGTCAAAATAAGTAGCGTAGGTAGGCTATCTAGATTAGCACCGAGGGTAGAATTTTGCCCTTAAAAAGGGTAAAATAGGGATTTGGCCCACGGCCAAGATTCGAGTTTCCAAGTCCAAGATGGACTTGGATATGGATTGTATAGGTTGGTAATAAGTAGATTTAGCCGTCTAAACCTAGTCTTGGACCCGGTTGACCACGGTTGACTTTTTGGACTAAAAGTCAACTATGGGTCAACACTTTACCCAAATTAGTTCCAAATTCAATTTAACTTGGACCGTTGACTAAAAGTCAACTATTAGTCACCAGTGACCTAAAGTTGACCTAGTGTTGACCTCAAGTTGACCAGAGTTGACCCGTTGACCAAAAGTCAACGGTAGGCCAGTTTTCAACCTAGATTGATCCGGTTTAACTTCTAATGTTCTCCCATGACCAAGATTGACCCGACTAGACATGTCTTGGCCTAGAATGACTAAATAGGGTTTATTTTGATTTAACTTTACTTCCTAAACTTAGTATTGATACGTCTTGTTCTCTATAGGTCCTCGAGACACTGCAGTTGCTCCAGTCGACGTATTTTATCATCTTACAGGCGAGTACATTCTCTGATACTTATTCCCAATTTATGATAACTGTTATGATTCATGCACTTAGTGTTGATATGCTTATTCCCGACACATGGTTCTCACGGATTGGTATTCTTGGATCCCGACGAGAGATGTTTTCTCCTTCTTAGGTTGGGATATATTGTGCAAGCACCCTTGTAGCTCTTGCTCGATATATGGTCACTGATTCTAGAGAAGGCTAGCTACCTTCTCATTAGAATTCCGTGCAGTGACGTATCCTGTTTGGATCCATTCTACCAGTTGGGGTAGGGGGAGTAGTAGCGTAGGCCTGTGATCAGATCCATCCCGTATTCCCGAACAGTGTGAGACATATACCGCACATATGACTTGCCAGGCCGATTCTTGACAGGTACCCAAGCCGATCACAAGCTGAAACTACTACTCACACACATTAGATATATAGCTTACCTTGATTTGTGTACATGCCATGATCCCGTTCTATTTTCTTATTCTAGCTCTAGCTCTACAGCTTACCATGCCATGATACATACATGTACACTCCATGATTTATTGTATATGCTCTATTTACAGTCTTATAGCTTTTATTCTATCTTGAGATCTGTTATGAGATATATGTACTCGTTCCATCCTGACTGGACTGTTGATAAAATATTACAGATTTCGACGAGGGAGATTGCAGTACCTACTACGGTCCGGACGACGTAGTGGGCCTAGACTTGGTCCCGCAGGGCGTAGCTCCGCCTGACGAGACCATACCACTTGTATAGTTTAGAGTAGGTCTTTGTACTGGACTTTGTCTCCAGTTACTTTTTGAGACTGTATTATATTTGGACTGTATTTAGAGACTGGACTTTTATATTATTTGTTTCTGGACTTGACATGTTATATTTTCTCGTCTTGTTGTCTTTATCTTTCAGTCTTTACTTTTCGTCTTAGAGTTGTGATTGAGCACTATATATATTCATTGCTTGTCCTCCGTTCGGAGTTGACTATATTCTCGACAGGTTTTGTTATATATATAAACTGTTGTCAGACTAGAAAATACACAGCGTTCCATGCCGTTTTTCCGGTGAGGGCTGGGCGTTGTCGCGTCACGTGCCCTTTTAGCGGGTGCGGGTCGTGACACGTTTTAGTGGTGGCCTACGCAGGTCCTGAAGTCGCAATTAGTGCGATGTCGTAGCGGCACTCGTCTTAGAGTGTTGACTACGAGCCTGTGTTACACATAGGAAGTAGTAGACTAAGAGTGCTCAATCATAGTAGGATCTTTCCTTGCTTATCTTGCTTACCGTCTTTGATATTGATTTACTGCATTCTAGCTGTCCTCCTTTGATATTGCCTTCATGTGCCATATTGATATCTTCTTTTCAATTTGTCTACAGGATAGTGATGACTCATTCTCCTGGCGAGGAGCACGGGGAGACGGAGAGGTCTGCCACCTCGGGCGGACAGGCTCCGGTCACTTCCCCGGCTGATGGGACTTCTGTTGGGGCTCTCGGAGGTACTCCTCCAGCTACCTCAATGACCGTCCCTGGGGCCATTGCGGGTGCTCTTCCCGTAGTGCCGGGGGCTACAGCGGGAGCTGTCGGGGGCGTTCTTCCTCCTCAGCAGGGGACTCCTCCGGTGATGATGGGAGCTATTCCTCTATTGCCTTCTCTGCCCACAGACATGGGGCAGATGCTAGCGTTCTTTCACCAGGTGCTGGATTCCCAGCGGGCCCAGCACGAGGCTCAGTTGAGGCAGACAGAGGCCATGCGCCAGGATATGGAGGATGCACACAGGTTGGCTATGGCGGCAGTGGAGCGTCAGGCTCCACAGAGGGAGGTTCAGCAGCAGCAGCAGCCGAAGATCGGGGATATCCAGGCTTTCAAGAAGCTTGGTTCGAGGGATTTCAAGGGGACTGAGGGCATTATCTATGCTGATGACTGGCTCGAGGATATCGAGCGCCAGATGGGGGCCTGCCGCCTGGCAGCCGACCTGAGGGTCGAGGCGGTTGGGTTGCAGTTGTTAGATATTACCCGGACATGGTTCCGGAATGAGCCGGCTCTTGCAGGAGAGGGCCATACTTGGGCAGAGTTCAGGACCTTGTTCAGAGAGAAGTTCTTTTCCTCTACGGACAAGATTGGCCTGGTGCGGCAGTTCCAGAATCTGCAGCAGGGCAGCATGACCGTAGAGGAGTATGCGGCGGAGCTCGGCCGGCTGAGCCGATACGCCGAGTACATGGTGAGTGACCCGGTGATCCGAGCGGAGCATTTTCGGGAGGGGTTGGCATGGGATATCAAGATCCTGATCCCTTTCTTCTACGTGACATATGCGGAGGTTTACGCAGAGGCTCGGAAGGTGGAGAGGGAGTTGGGCTTGAAGCCGAAGAGGGATCAAGATGTATTTTCTGGGGCCAGTAGCAGCGCAGGGCCTGCTAAGCGCCCTCAGCTTCAGCATCAGTCGTTCCAGCATCACCAGCAGCAAGGGCAGGCCAGAGCGTCTGTCCAGAGGGGTCAGCAGCGTCCGGGGCAGGATGATCCACCGTGCCACTTCTGCAAGAAGCCCGGTCATCTCTTCGAGTTCTGTAGGAGGAGACTGGGGCTATGTCTCTTTTGTGGTGCCGCTGGGCATCAAATGCGGAAGTGTCCCAAGAACCCCCGTGTTACTGGAGCTGCTCAGAGGGCACCAGTTCAGAGGGCACCAGCTAGTGTGCCGGTAGTTCAGCAGCGAGGTCCGCTCCCGACTCAGCAGCAGCAGTTTGTTCAGCACCGCCAGCAGAGGGGTGGTCAGGGTAGAGCCTTTACTCTTGCAGCCGAGGAGATGGAGCCTATTGCGGATGTTGTCGCAGGTTCTATTCTGCTCGATTCTTTTCCAGCTTTGGCCTTATTTGATTCTGGTGCTACGCACAGTTTTGTGTCTGTTTCTTTTGCTCTTAGGCACAATATTATTGCTGAATATCTGGGTAGGACTTGTAAGATTATGACTGGGAATGGCATCATCCTAGTTAATAATGTTTGCAAGGGGCGGAGAGTTTCTTTGAGAGGTCGGGAGCTGAGTGCGTGTCTGCTCGTAATGCCACTTCCGAGTTACGATGTGGTACTCGGTATGGATTGGTTGAGCACGCACCACGCTAGCATCGATTGCAGAGGGGGCCGGATTCTGTTTAGGCTGCCGGGAGAGCCGGAGTATGAGTTCACCAGGGGTGCAGTGGAGCAGGGAGATGGATTCTGCGGAGCGTTGTTGGCGGGGCCAGTGTTGCCACATCCACTCATTGCTGAGTTCTTGGATGTCTTTCCCGAGGAGCTGCCCGGGATGCCGCCAGATCGTGATGTTGAGTTTTCTATAGATCTAGTGCCGGGTGCTGAGCCTATCTCCCAGCACGTCTATAGAATCAACAACAGTGAGTTAGCGGAGCTGAAGAGGCAGGTCGACGAGCTGGAGGACAAGGGCTTTATTCGATCTAGTTCTTCACCTTGGGGCGTGCCAGTTCTTTTCGTCCCCAAGAAGGATGGTACGGTACGTCTGTGTATTGATTACAGGGCGCTCAACAACCTTACCATCAAGAACAAGTATCCTTTGCCGAGGATTGATGACTTGTTCGACCAGTTGAGCGGCGCGAGGGTGTTCTCGAAGATCGACTTGCGTACAGGGTACCATCAGCTGAAGGTGAAGCGGGATGACATTCCGAAGACTACCTTTCGGACCCGCTATGGCCAGTATGAGTATACCGTCATGCCGTTTGGGTTGACCAACGCCCCGGCGGTATTCATGAACTTGATGAACAAGGTATTTCACCAGTACCTTGACAAGTTCGTGGTGGTCTTCATTGATGACATTCTCATCTACTCGAAGACACCAGAGGAGCACGAGGAGCACCTGAGGATTGTGTTGGACACTCTCAGGAGGGAGCAGCTGTATGGAAAGCTGTCCAAGTGCGAGTTCTTCTTGGATCGCGTGGAGTTCCTAGGCCATGTTGTCTCTGGCGAGGGGATTTCAGTGGATCCGAAGAAGATTTCTGCAGTGGAGTCCTGGTCGACGCCGAGCTCAGTAGCAGAGGTTCGGAGTTTTCTGGGTCTGGCAGGTTACTACCGGAGGTTCGTGCAGGACTTTTCCAGGATTGCCCAGCCGATGACCCGCCTTACCAGGAAGGACGAGGAGTTTGTTTGGTCCGATGAGTGCCAGGCCGCCTTCGAGGAGCTGAAGACGAGGTTGACTACAGCTCCTATCTTGACGCTGCCATCTGGATCTGGTGGTTATACGATCTATAGTGATGCTTCAGGATGGGGTTTGGGTTGTGTGCTTCAGCAGCACGGGAAGGTAATTGCCTACGCATCTAGGCAGTTACGTCCTCATGAGAGGAATTACCCTACCCACGATCTGGAGCTGGCAGCGGTCATCTTTGCTTTGAAGCTGTGGAAACACTATCTGTACAGAGAGCGAGTTGAGATCTATACAGATCACAAGAGCTTGAAGTACGTGTTTACCCAGAAGGAGCTGAATATGAGGCGGAGGCGATGGTTAGAGCTGATGAAGGATTTTGATATATCCTTGCAGTACCATCCGGGAAAGGCCAACGTGGTCGCGGATGCTTTGAGCAGGTATCCCGTGGCTATGTGTTTGACGATGGATCGTCACCTTCTGGCAGATCTGGAGAGCTTGGGCATAGAGGTGATAGTTCCTGGGTTCGAGGCACAGATGTGGGGTCTGTAGGTGCAGTCGGAGCTGATGGACAGAGTCAGGGCAGCTCAGTTTGAGGATGAGGCTCTGAAGGTCATCAGGGAGCAGGTCCAGATGGGACTGTTGGAGGAGTTCTCTTTAGCAGGGGATGGGTCGTTGAGGCATGGTACCAGATTGTGCGTGCCGAGCGGAGGACTTCAGGAGGAGGTTCTTCAGGAGGCGCACCGTACTCAGTACTCTATGCATCCCGGAGCCAACAAGATGTATAGGGACCAGAGACAGCATGTTTGGTGGTATGGCATGAAACGTGAGGTGGCTCAGTTCGTGTCGAGATGTTTGGTGTGCCAGCAGGTGAAGGCCGGGAGGCAGAGACCCGGTGGATTGGTCCAACCACTCCCCATTCCTGAGTGGAAGTGGGAGCATATCACTATGGACTTTGTATCTGGGCTTCCGCGCTCTCCAGGAGGGAAGGATGCGATTTGGGTCATTGTTGATCGATTGACCAAATCGGCCCACTTTTTGCCTTTCAAAGTGGGTTCGTCGACGGAGAGGTTGGTCGAGATGTACGTGCGGCAGATAGTCCGATTACACGGGGTGCCAGTGAGTATAGTCTCGGATCGGGACAGCCGATTCACTTCCCACTTCTGGCGGAGTTTACAGCTTAGCTTGGGCACATCGCTCAAGTTCAGTACAGCATATCACCCCCAGACAGACGGGCAGTCGGAGAGGACGATTCAGACCCTCGAGGATATGCTGCGTACCTGTGTCTTGGACTTCGGAGGATCTTGGGAGGACCACCTTCACTTGGTAGAGTTTGCTTACAACAACAGCTACCAAGCCAGTATAGAGATGTCACCTTTCGAGGCTCTATACGGACGGAGGTGCCGTACTCCCTTGTCTTGGGATGATGTCGGTGAGAGGGTTTTGCTTGGCCCTGAGATGGTGGTAGATGCTGCAGAGAAGGTCAGGGTTATCAGAGATAGACTTCGGGTGGCGCAGGATAGGCAGCGGCACTGGGTCGATAGCCACCAGAGACCATTGGAGTTCGAGGTATAGTCTAGATTTTTCTAGTATTTGAGTCTGATTGTGATTGTTTTAGATAAAGCTCTAAGTCTTGTTTTGTTCTTAGGTTGATGATCTTGTCTTTCTGCAGATTTCTCTGACGCGTGGCATGATTCGTTTTGGTGGCGATGGGAAGCTTAGTCCACGATATATCGGACCATTCCGTATCCTGGACAGGGTCGGTGCAGTGGCTTACCGACTGGAGTTACCGCCTGCACTAGAGGGAGTGCACAGTGTGTTCCACGTGTCGCAGCTGAGACGGTACGTGGCAGATCTCAGTCACGTCTTAGACCACTCCGAGATCGAGGTGGGACCGACACTCAGCTATCCAGAGAAGCCGGTCGAGATCTTGGACCGAAGAGAGAAGGTGCTCCGGAACCAGGTCATTCCCTTGGTTCGCGTTGCATGGAGACACCACTCTCCAGGTAAGTCCACCTGGGAGAGGGAGGACGACATGCGGGAGCGATTCCCATATCTCTTCGAGCCTTGAGGTAAAATTCTTTCTTTTTCTTCCTTGTTCTGTTCATGATTGCTGTGTTAGCCCTCATTCAATTTCGAGGACGAAATTTTTTTTAAGGAGGGTAGATTTGTCACCCCCAGTTTTTCAAATTGGGGGTATTTTTGTCATTTTCAAGTTTAATAATATTTTAGGAATTTTATATGATTTTATATGATTTTTAGGAATTTATTTGAGCCGGTTTGAATTTTATCCAATTCGGACCCAATTTGGAGACCCGGGTAGCCTGGACCCTAGTGGGACCCCCATACTAGCTGGGCTTAGCCCATGTACCATCATAATTAGGCTAGAAATTATTAACCTAACTTCCATGGCTTAATTAGTCGTTTAAAATCAAACCGAATCAAACCGAACCAACCCGATTTCAAATTTGAACCAAACTTAGGTTATTGGGTTGTGGGCTATTGGATCCCAACCCAATAGCCCAAAATAGGGTGGCCGGCCATGGCTTAAGTCCCCCCCCCCCTTTTTGATTACTTCTCCACAAAGTAATTCTTCTTCTTCAACTTCTTTCTTTCTTTTTCCCAAGTCCTCTTCCTCCTCCAAGCAAGCTAGGTTTGTCATTAAACCCCTCATAAATTCTCCTCTCCATTTTTGACATTCACAATAAGTGTAGAGAATTGAATTCTCTACACTTTGCCCTATTTTATAGGCTTTTCTCTAGAATTCTAGTTAAGTGGTTAATTAAGAGGGGTTTATATGTTAATGGTATATATATATATGTATATATATATGTATATATATATATATATGGAGATATAGGTGTATGTATGGATATGTATATAGAGGAATATATATGTATGTATGTATTTGTGTGTGTGTGTAGAGAGTGGTGGGAGAGGGAATGAGAATGGTGGTGTGGTTGTGTGTGTGTGTGAAAATAGGTATATGTGTATTTGTATATATATATGTATATGTATGTATATATAATATGTATATGTGTGTGTGTGTATATATGTATATATGTGTGTGTGTATAGGTGTAGAGATATATGGATTTATATATATAAATAGATAGATAGATAAATAGATAGATAGATATATATATATATAGGTATATATATATAGAGAGAAGAGAAGAGGAAGTAGTAGTAGCAGTAGCTAATAGCAGTGGCAGCAGCAGCTGCAGAGCATTAGCAGCAGCAGCAGCTTAAGCAGCAGCAGTGGCAGCAGCTTGAGCAGCAGCAGCAGCAGCAATCTAAGCAGCAGCAGCAGCTGCAAGCTGCAGCAGGCAGCAGCAGCAGCAGGGCAGCTCCTGCCCCCCTTGACCCCCCCTGTATACACACTATAAACCCCCCTCCCATTTAGTATATATGTAGGTATATATACATAGATACATATAGGTTGATATAGAGAGAAATAGATAAGGATTTAGATAGAAGAGGAAAGTAAAAGAGTTAAGAATTAGATAGAAGAGTTTAAGATTTAGAAGAGAAGAAGATTAGAGAAGAGGGAAACTAGAGGAATAAGGAAATCGAAGAAGAATAGGAAGGAGGAGTAAGGAGAGGAATTAGAAAAGAAGAAGAAGATTAGAGAAGTAGAGAAGAGGAAGAATTAGAATCGAGAATCGAAGAGGGAAATTAGAACGAGGGCAAATAGAGAAGGTTTTGTTAGAAATCGAGTTAGAGGGCGAAATTGAGCCCGGAGCATCGGATCGCGATAAAACTTGACATGGGCCTAGGATATGTGATTTAGATTTTGCGGGTAAGCTCCCGGATGGAAATCGGGGTCATAGGGCGCCGGTATCGCGCCGTGTCAGTGCGTATCTCGAAATATTCGAGATTTCTGCAACGGGCCGTAAGGTGGACTAGACGTCCACTTTAACTAGGTATTATGGTAGATAACGAACCTATAGGATAGTACCCTACTACCCTAGGGAGATCGGGTCAAAATAAGTAGCGTAGGTAGGCTATCTAGATTAGCACCGAGGGTAGAATTTTGCCCTTAAAAAGGGTAAAATAGGGATTTGGCCCACGGCCAAGATTCGAGTTTCCAAGTCCAAGATGGACTTGGATATGGATTGTATAGGTTGGTAATAAGTAGATTTAGCCGTCTAAACCTAGTCTTGGACCCGGTTGACCACGGTTGACTTTTTGGACTAAAAGTCAACTATGGGTCAACACTTTACACAAATTAGTTCCAAATTCAATTTAACTTGGACCGTTGACTAAAAGTCAACTATTAGTCACCAGTGACCTAGAGTTGACCTAGTGTTGACCTCGAGTTGACCAGAGTTGACCCGTTGACCAAAAGTCAACGGTAGGCCAGTTTTCAACCTAGATTGATCCGGTTTAACTTCTAATGTTCTCCCATGACCAAGATTGACCCGACTAGACATGTCTTGGCCTAGAATGACTAAATAGGGTTTATTTTGATTTAACTTTACTTCCTAAACTTAGTATTGATACGTCTTGTTCTCTATAGGTCCTCGAGACACTGCAGTTGCTCCAGTCGACGTATTTTATCATCTTACAGGCGAGTACATTCTCTGATACTTATTCCCAATTTATGATAACTGTTATGATTCATGTACTTAGTGTTGATATGCTTATTCCCGACACATGGTTCTCACGGATTGGTATTCTTGGATCCCGACGAGAGATGTTTTCTCCTTCTTAGGTTGGGATATATTGTGCAAGCACCCTTGTAGCTCTTGCTCGATATATGGTCACTGATTCTAGAGAAGGCTAGCTACCTTCTCATTAGAATCCCGTGCAATGACGTGTCCTGTTTGGATCCATTCTACCAGTTGGGGTAGGAGGAGTAGTAGCGTAGGCCTGTGATCAGATCCATCCCGTATTCCCGAACAGTGTGAGTCATATACCGCACATATGACTTGCCAGGCCGATTCTTGACAGGTACCCAAGCCGATCACAAGCTGAAACTACTACTCACACACATTGGATATATAGCTTACCTTGATTTGTGTACATGCCATGATCCCGTTCTATTTTCTTATTCTAGCTCTAGCTCTACAGCTTACCATGCCATGATACATACATGTACACTCCATGATTTATTGTATATGCTCTATTTACAGTCTTATAGCTTTTATTCTATCTTGAGATCTGTTATGAGATATATGTACTCGTTCCATCCTGACTGGACTGTTGATAAAATATTACAGATTTCGACGAGGGAGATTGCAGTACCTACTACGGTCCGGACGACGTAGTGGGCCTAGACTTGGTCCCGCAGGGCGTAGCTCCGCCTGACGAGACCATACCACTTGTATAGTTTAGAGTAGGTCTTTGTACTGGACTTTGTCTCCAGTTACTTTTTGAGACTGTATTATATTTGGACTGTATTTAGAGACTGGACTTTTATATTATTTGTTTCTGGACTTGACTGGTTATATTTTCTCGTCTTGTTGTCTTTATCTTTCAGTCTTTACTTTTCGTCTTAGAGTTGTGATTGAGCATTATATATATTCATTGCTTGTCCTCCGTTAGGAGTTGACTATATTCTCGACAGGTTTTGTTATATATATAAACTGTTATCAGACTAGAAAATACACAGCGTTCCACGCCGTTTTTCCGGTGAGGGCTGGGCGTTGTCGCGTCACGTGCCCTTTTAGCGGGTGCGGGTCGTGACACTTGCTCTTTCTGGGGTTTGACCCAGCTGGTTTTGTGTGGCCAGATTTCGGAGCAGCACCTGAGGATCTACCGAACTTTCAGCCCGATGGTGGCGACTAGAAGGAACCCGGGCTACGAGTGGGTTTTCCATTTTGTTTTACTCACTCCATTGTAAATTATTCTTTTGAGGCGTTTGGCCGACGAACACCTGTTAGCTCGATGCACATTTACTTACTGTCTGCCTACGGGCTGTAAACATGATTAACAAATCCTAGGGTTGATCATGTATGACTTAACTCTTGCTAGTCCTCGTATTTTGTTTTACTAGCTTCATGATCAACTAAATATGTAATATTTGGGATGCCTTTTATTGTATATTTCGTGGTCTAACATCTTGTAACTATATTACTTGCTTGAGATTGAGACAATAGGCTTGACCTTAAGAGACCATTGGCTTGTAGTAAACCCTTATATCTAGACAGCCGTGACAGTATAGCGAGATGGATTCCATTTCAACATACGTAGCTGGCTATGTACGCCTCCGCTCTCCAGTATTCTGGTTCTGGGGCATGACACGCATGGAGCTTCATTGACTGGGCGCATGGAGCTTCACTGACTGGACGCATGGAGCTTCACTGACTTGGGCACATGGAGCTTCACTGACTGGGCGCATGGAGCTTCACTGACTTGGGCATATGTAGCTTTACTGGCTTGGGCGCATGGAGCTTTACTGGCTTGGGCGTATGGGGCTTCGTTTGCTAAATTTTTTTCATGCTTCTACAAGACCCCCTTCAAAGTTTTTGATACTTGAACAAGTTCAAAATACTTTAAAAGAAGCATGGATCGTCTTTTCGTGATGCAATGGGCGTATAACACGTCTCTCTCCTTGGGCGCATAGTATTTGGCCAGCCTGTCAGAGAGATATGACTGTTGAGATCTTCCTCGAAATCCGAACTGACAGATTCATCGGAGTGGAATTTGAAGCGGTCCATCCTTCATGCGTCGTCCACATCTGCAAGTGACAGTCGCGTAGTATGCAGGAAGCTAATTCTTCATATGGACGCATAGGCCATTGTGGTCGAATACAACGTGATGGGCGCATGGGCGCATACAGCACGTGGGCCCATAGGAAGTGGCCCGTACCTATAAATAGGTCCTGAAGGAGAGAGAAAGTTCATTATTTCCTTCTCTTTGAATTTTTTAGAAAACTCTTCATCTTCTTTCTTTGAGAACCATGTCTCCCAAGGTCGCCAAGAGATCCGCGAAGGGCAAGGGGGCTGCGCCGAGTGACTCTCCTCCTGCGATAGCGTCTTCGGCAGTCCAGGACCCGATTCTGGGTGAGGACATGCTTCAAAAACAAAGTCTCGAGCGTTAATTTGCGACGCTCAGACTTTTCTTCTGCCCGGGCACTTGCGCCTAAGGCAACATACTGTTGTGAGCATCATTATGCGGCCACAGAAGTCATGTGCCAGCACTGTGGCATGTTTATGCACCCACGCACTATTCGTGTGTTATACGCCCGCATGTCTTATTTTGGGCCCATATCCCTTTGGGTGCATAGCCCTTTGGACACATAGAAGTCTTTCAGAACTTAGTTTTTCTGCGGATTTTTGAGTCTAACTTTCCTTCTGCCATTACTTTTTGCGGCATCCATATCGAAGGTTGAGACCTTTGTGAAGGAGGAGATGCTATCTTCTTTCATCAAACAAGAGTCACCGTTCGTTAAGGAGGAGGTGATACAAAAATTGAGGTAAAAGAAGAGTTGGCGCTTATCGGGGAAGGAATTACTCCCAAGATTGAAGCTGCTGTGAATGAGGAGCCCAAGTCTGAGGGTAGTAGCACTGAGAGTTCTGACCCACCTGCCCCGGCCGAGGACCTTAATCAAATAGATCCTTCATATGCGAAATGGTTGAGGGAATGGTATATGCCTCGACACAGCTAGGAACTGCGGGTTCCTATAAATATTTGTATTTTGTCTTGGTATTTCTGTCTGTCTTTAGCTTTGTGTTTCACCTCTTTTTGGACATCAAATGTAATCCTCTACTTCTTGCTCAGATGAAGAGATGGAGAACCTTTTGTTTTGCTCGTGAGATGTAGTCCTGTGAATGTAACTAATTTTGAATAAACAGAATACATTCGCTCCATTCTTTGTTTGCGGTATCTGTGGTGCTTGTATTAGAGAACCAAATACCGTATTTGTATAAAGGGTATCCCGCTGGGGGACCCCCCTCTCTTTTTTTGTTTGGACCTATTGCCCTTTTGTGCATCCGGAAATATGAGCAAATAGATTGGAGTGATACTTTCGTGGACCTATTACCTTTTGGCACATCGACGGTGTGGGTAATAGATTTGAAACAAAACCTAACAGAGGTAACATGGTCGTGATAGGTTTTGTCATCTTGGCGTCGTGCCTTTCATCTCGGGTTGGGTATAGGCGTCAAGTTGGAAGACTATCGGTATCAGAGGTAATATGGATGTGACACATGATAATCAAGAGTGGTTTTTGGTGGAATGGATTTTCTTGTCAAGTTTAGCTTCTTGTCAGGTATCCCTTCCTGGAGCGGGAGAGACTTTCCAAGCTTCTTCTCCGACGACCTCCACCGAATATGAGGAGATAGCCCAGGAAGTTGTCAGAGTTTCTACTCTGTACTGAAAAAGAACCTTCCTGGAGTCTTGAATCGGAATGCTGCCTTCGGCCCTTTGAAGGCTGTTGTCGAATGTCAAGTAGCGGCCCTCGAGAGCATTGCTGGCTATGAGGAGCGGGCCAACACTCTGAGGAAGGTTCTGAACAACCTGGAAGGTCAGGTGGCCAGGTTCCGGGATGCCAAACAGCAAAGCCCGACGTCGCTGTTCTGCGCAGAAGACGAGGCTTTGATGACGGCTCTTGCGGAGGAGAAAGCTACCTTTCAGGTAAGGAATGACGCCCTCGTTCAGGAGATTGGCGAACTGGCTGACCAGTATGGCCAGTTCAATACGGCGAGTGAGGCCCGTGCTGCCTCGAAGAACGGGCTGGCTGCACAAATCACTGAGAAGCACAATCACATTATGCGGATCAAGAACGAGATTGCCCAGCTGGAAGCCTACTTGAGGATGGCGACATCTGAACAGGAGGATTATTTGTCCCAGGCTGCCATGACTGCCACCACTTCTGCCCGTTTAGAAGAACAGCTGGCGAAGTTGGAGGGGGAGCATCAGAGTCTGATCCTCTTTGAAGATGAAGCCGCTCGTCAAGAAGAGGCACGACGCCGAGCTGCTGCGAAGTCTGAGGCCGAGATTGCAGCTCGGAGGGACAACAACAATCGCTTGTGTATCCCGTAGATTTTTTGTAACTTCTCTTTTTTTTGGCCGTCGCGGCTCTTGTACCTTTTTTTTGTCTTTTGATAGACGTTTAAGTACAAAATAAAGAATCTTTTCAGAAGTGAACGTGGTTTTGTGAAATATCGATGCTAGAGGAAATGTGGACGTAGTAAGGATATTTCTGGTAGGTATTCTGCTGAGGAATTGTGATGTGGACCTATTATCCATTTTATATTCGAATGATTCGAATATAGATAATAAGTTGAACGAAGCTGCTAGTAGAGGTAATATGGACGTAATAGCAGAGGATGTTCTATATCTGACCAGAGGTAATATGGACGTGGACAGATATATAGCATTAGGGGGGAGTGGATAATTTAGGTAATAGGGACGTGATTATCCTTGACGAATGCTTTGCTCAGAGGTTATATGGACGTGGCAAAATATTTAATCATTCTACTGGGGAAATATTATCAGAAAACAATTCAGAGGTAATAGGGACATGACTTGTTTTCGTCAAACCGAGTTTGGGCAGAGTCAAAAATGGAAATGATTCTACTGGGGAAATATTTAGAGGACCTATTATCCAGGGCATATTCAAGACTCTTAAAATACGGATAATAGTTAGATAGTTTTTTTTCGAATCATATAAATATCGCACTGTACATTTACATGACTGAACATATGTGAACATTATGTAAAAGAGGTTACACATAGTATTTCTTCAGGAACTTGCCATTGATAGGCATCATGAGCAAGTCACCATCAGGCTTGGTCAGCCTGTACGCACCGTTAGAATACACCGATTCTATGACGAAAGGACCTTCCCATTTAGGCTAGAATTTTCCTTTTGTTTTGTGCGTCATGACCATTGGTCTTCTCACTGCTAAGACCAGATCGCCGACTTGGAAGATCCTTTCGTTCACTTTTTTATTGAAGGCTCTGGAAAGGCGTGCTTGGTATAGCTCAATGCGCTGCTGAGCTAACAAGCATTTTTCGTCTAGCGCTTCGAGCTCCTGGAGTCGCAGATGGTAGCTTTCTTCAGTAGTCAGCTCGCTGGCGAGGGCTACTCGAAGAGAAGGAATCTAGATTTCTAGGAGAAGAATTGCTTCGCTCCCATAAACTAGAGAGAATGGCGTACTGCCCGTTGGAGTCTGGACTGTTGTACGATAGGCCCATAGACATTCACCAAGCTTCTCGTTCCAATCGCGCTTGTTTGAAGACACAAACTTCTTAGGAAGTTTTATGATAGTTTTGTTGAAGGCTTCTGCTAGCCCGTAGCCGCTAGATTGTAGGCAGTAGAGGCTACGTTCTGGATTCGATTCTTATCGCAGAACCGATAGAACGCATGGCTTACGAACTGTGGACCATTATCATGGATGATCCTGCGAGGTAGGCTGAAGCGGTAGATGACGTGATGTTTGATAAAACTGATCATGTTTAACGTCTTCACTTCAGTGAGCGGTATAGCTTCTGCCCATTTGGAGAAGTAATCGGTTATAGCTAGGATGAACCGATGTCTTATGGAGGATGGCGGGCTGATTGGTCCTATAACGCCCATGCCCCAGGCTTCAAACGGCCAAGATGCTGCCATCGGGTGTAGAAACTTCAAAGGTTGATGAATAAAATCGGCATGGAACTGACAGGCTCTATACTTCTTTGTATATTCAACAGCATCTGCTATCATTGTGGGCTAGTAATAACCCATTCGTTTGTGGCAATCTTGTAATTTGGAGCCTGGTTGATGCGCACCACAAACTCCATCGTGAGCCTCCCGGAGTGCATGTTTGGCTTCTATGTCTGATAAGCATCGTAATAGTAGCCCGTCATAAGAGCGTCGGTACAGTATCTTGGTAGCTGAGTCGTAGTAAAATCCGAGGGATCGCCTTTGGATGGATATTGCTTCCTTCGGGTCCTCGGAGAGGATTCCATAGACAGCGTAGTCTATGAAAAGAAATCTCCAGTCTTTGACATCGACGTTTGTTTTCGCTACGTAACTGTGATGAATATGCAAGGCATTTTTCATACAGAATAGTTCTCGACCAGAAACTGTGATCGACTGCTGAGTATTGGTTAAAACGGTCAAGGAAGCAGCGTGATCGGCTAGAGCATCTGCTTCTATATTCTGTAGTCGAGGCACGTGCTCGATGAAGAATCCAACAAAAGTAGATGCCAGCTCGATTGATGCTCTGTGGTAGGGGATGAGATCTTCGTGGCGAACTTCATAATCCCTTCGGACCTGACTAACTATTAGCTTGGAATCGTCGTCAGCTTCTAGATAGTCAACTCCCAGTTGCTTCGCCAGTTGTAGGCCGATTAATAGAGCATTATATTCGGCTACGTTGTTGGTGTATGGTTCCACGAGAGAATATGCTCGGTGTACAACCAGATGATCAGGTGACACAAGCACGACACCTACTCCAGCTACGATATTTTCTTTGGGTCCTGTTCTTGATGCACCGTCAAAGAACATTCGCCAAATGGGGATTTTTTCAGTTGCAGTGTTAGACTCCACCACTTCGTCGGGGATTTCGTCGTAGAGTTTGGACGACTCCAGCACTAGATGAGCTGCTAGGAAATTAGCTAATGCTTGGCCTTTTACTGCCTTCTGAGGAACGAAGATCATATCGTATGGAGTCAATAGCATTGTCCATGTAGCTAAACGGGAATTGAGAGAGCTTGGTTTAGTCACGAGTATTCTGAGAGGGTTGACTTTAGATATAATATGGATAGTCTGTCCAGACACATAGTGGCGTATCTTCTGGATGGCAAATACTAGTGTAAGGCATTCCTTCTCCATCGGTGTGTATCTATGCTCGTCACCCACCATTGTGCGGCTGAGGTAGTAGATTGCCTGTTCATGACCGCCTTCATTCTTCTGAGCTAATAGGACGCCAAGAGAATGATCTATAGCACGGACATATAGTAAGAAGGGCTTCCCCATTATTGGAGCTACCAATACTGGAGGGCTTGTAAGATTCGCCTTGATGTCGTCGAATGCGCGCTGACATTGTTCAGTCCAGATGAAAGATATGCCTTTCTTCTTGAGCTGAGTGAATGGTTGACACCTTCCAGAGAGGTTCAAAATGAATCGTATGATACAGGCTAGCCTTCCTTGTAGTCCGTGTAGCTTTTTGAGTTTTCTTGGAGAATTCATGTCGAGGATAGCCTTCACTTTCTCCGGGTCCAGATGTATACCCTTTGAAGTGATGACAAAACCAAGGAACTTGCCGCTGGAGACTCCCAGAAAAGACTTGGTTGGATTCATCGTGAGTTGGTGTGCATACATTAGTTTGAACACCGTTCTCAAGTCTTGGAGGTGGTTGCCCTTGAGACGACTTTTGACTACGATATCGTCTACGTAGCACTCCACAGTTTTGCCCAAATGATTACAAAAAATTGTGTTCATGGCTCGCTGGTATGTCGTCTCTGCATTCCTCAATCCGAAGGGCATCACCGTATAGCAGTATACCTCCAACGGTGTTCGAAAAGATGTGTGCTTCTCGTCGTTGGGGAATATCTTGATCTGGTTGTAGCCTGAGAACCAATCCACGAAGGACATCCGCTCGAAGCCATAAGTATTGTCGATCATTACGTCAGTGATCGGTAGAGGGAACTCGTCTTTCGGACATCCAGAGTTCAAATTACGGTAGTCGATACAGACTCGAACGTTATCGTTCTTTTTTATGATCGGGACGATTTTGGCAACCCAGTCTGGGTGTTGCTTCTCGTGAATGAATCCACTGGCAACGAGCTTGTTGACTTCATTCTCGATGGCTTCCATAACGTCTGGTCAGAATCGTCATTGTTGCTGCTTCACTGGCTTAGCTTTAGACGAAATATTCAGGCGGTGCATGGCAAATTTAGGGTCCAAGCCTGGCATGTCTTCATAGCTCCATGCGAAGACGTCGATGTATTCTCTTATAAGCTATATAAGAGATTGTCGTTCATCGCCAGATAGACTTTTGCTAATGAAGATTGGTTTGAAAGATGCTTCATCTCCTAGATTGACTTTGATGACTTCGTCTTCGGTAGGTGGTTCCCTTTTTCGAAGCGCAACTCCCACCTGGTCTCCATCTTTTGAGCCCATTGTTCGAGTTCAATTGATTGGACATCGTCTGTAATTTGGTTGGCAAAAACCATATTGATGGACAAAGTTGCTTTGAACATGTCATCGATGTTGGAGTCTGAGTCCCAGAGAGAGGAATCAGAAGAATGAGAACAACGATCTGCTTCATCATCTAATCTTTCGGGAGTTGTTGGAGGAGAGAAATAGCCCAAACCAATACCGCTTCGTTGATAGTAGTTCTCGGGTTTGCCGGGAGGAGCAAAGTGTCGTATTGGCAACCATCTTCCTCGACCGTAATTTAGCCCTTTGTCGCTCTTGATGTCATATCCCATGTTCTGGATGATATTCTTGGCCTGCCAACTATACCAGAAAAGTTACATTTTTCCAGAGTCATAGTCAGCTTCTGTGTTATGATTGGGAGAAGTAGAGTGTGGAATGAACTTTCTCTCGCCAATTATATGACCGAAGATGATTAGTTCTTCATCCTTCTTTCTGGCTGGAACGATGAAGTAGAGGATATCTTCAGGGTAAATTATTCCCACAGGTGCGACGTTGTGACCGGCATGCAGAGGTGTGGTCCTACGTCGTTCTCTAGAGCGTATATCGTATCTATGTAGTGGTTTACAGATTGATAGACATCGGAGTAATTCAAAGATAAACCTTTACTAAGGAAATACACAAGTTCTTCTTCAGGGATAACATCATCCGCTGAAGGTACATTATTGTGAGTATTGATATACTCATTGAGAGGATCATCATCTGGAAGAGGAGCCATAGTCTTGGCCGAGTTCACTATGTAAGATAATTCTTCAGGATTGGGAGGATGGGCATTAGTAGGTTCCTTCTAGGGTGTCTTACTGAGAGTGATGGTCAATGGTTTGACCTTGTCGGGGTTCTTCTTTTTCACCCAGATTGTGTGAGGCTTTGGAGTAGTACGTCCTTTGACTAGATAATCAGGGGACCATCAGTGGAGGACGGACTTGCTTCAGCTTCATTGTCAGCTTCGTTGCCGTCATCCTTGGGGGCTGAGATTGGTAAAGTACTGAATCTCTATAGTAAGCTTCGATGCCCTTAAAAGGATCGACATCGGCAAACTCCATCTTCACGATACCGTCACTGTTGACGTACTTGTAGCACTGGTGAAGTATGGAAGAAATGATCATGTTCTTGTGTATCTATGGACGTCCCAACAAGATGTTGTAGGATATATTGGCATCAATCACATAGCAGGAAGCCTCCGTTTAGAGATTACCGATCTGGCATTTGAGACAGATTTTGCCCGGCGAATGGCTTCGACCAGCATTGAAAGCCATGATAGTTGTGTTGGTTGCAGATAGCTTGTGCAGAGGGATTCCCAGAACTTGAAGCAAACTTCTAGGAATGATGCTGAGGGAGGATCCTGGATCGATGTGCATACGATCCATCTTGATCGCCTCGATATACCCTATATAGTACAAGGGTCTATCATGATGATTATTTTTTAGTAGCATGTCCTCCTGTGAGAAGGTGATGCTGGGCAGCACTTCCATGGTACTGTGGCAGTGGGGACAGGAGACAGGATTTTCAGCGGGGGCCTTGACTTCGGCGAGATAAGAGTCGACATGTAGTAATGTCTCACTTAAGGCCTTTCGCATTTCTTTGGAGAGTTGCAATAGATCGAACAGAGACAACCTGGCAGGTATATTGGCTAGCTGTGTCAGTATGTCAAATTGTTGGGCCGTTCCATGCCTTCGGGAGCTGGCGCCTTCAGAGACTTGTCAAACTGTGTCTCCTTCTGCTTGGCTTTGTCCGCAGTTGGAGGCTTAGACGGACTGGCTTCTGAGCTTGTGGGGGCAGCAGGAGCTTGAGAAGGTATTGCTTCTTCTTGTACGGGATCGTACGTCCGAAGATAAGTCTTCGCCGACCGCGTCTCGCTAGATAGGACCTCGTAGATGGGAGAAGATACCATATGGCATGACTTGTACTTCTTGCCCCTTTTTGCTTTAGGAGGTACTACCCCCTGCGTCACTTCTTACACAAGGTCTGGATGGACCCACATAATCTCACCATGTTCTGTTGTGTGCGGGACCAGGGTTGAGTTGCGAGCTAGTAGTAGGTTGACGACTTCTATTATTGCTTTGGGAATCGGGACCACGCCGTCTGGGACTTCTGTAGGAGAAAAGTTGCCAAACTGAAGAGATATCATGTTAGAAGATACGACCTTGTCTTCAGCTTCGAGGTTGATCACTTGGCTGTCGATAAGCTGTTGGATCTTCTTCTTCAAGACGATGCAGTCCTTGGTGGAGTGATGCACGTACTGATGATAGAGACAGTACTTGGGATCGTTGAGTTGGCTCGCCTCTGTAGGACATTGTGGTGGAGGTAATGTCAGCTTATTACCCCTTTGTCAATGTGTGAAAGATGGTAATGACATCGTCTTCGTCGAAGGAGAAGGTCTCCTTAGGCTTGTCGGAGGAGCCCTGAGAATTGGAAGCTCCTTTGGATGTGTCGACCTTCAGGACTTCTTTTCCTTTACCCCCACGAACAGGGATAGTTTTAGGATGCTTGCCCTTGTCTTTAGATTTGGGTATTTTCAACCCCAGTAGTTCCAAGTTAGGAATGCCATTTTTAGCAGCATCAGCGGCCCCAATGAAAGCGGGCCATGTATCTGAAAGCGGGCCATGTATACCCAGGCAAAATTTTACTGTAGGAATGAAGTTATGTCGATAAGTGTCCATAAGTTTTAAGTCTGGTATACCGAAGGACATCTTCAGTGCTAGCCGCCTGAAGCGTTCGATGAAGGCGATGACAGACTCAGTCCTCCTTTGTTTGGTCTCGATGAGGGTGGACATACTGACATGCATGCCACTCTCGTAAAACCTGTTGAGGAACAACCTCTCTAAGTCTTTGAATGAATTGATACATCCGTTAGGCAGACTACAGAGCCATTCAAAGGCTACCCCCTGCAAGGTGCTAATAAACAGCTTCGACAAGAACGGATCGTCTTTGGGCAAGTACAGAGTCTGCGTGTTAAAGTACATCACGTGCTGACGAGGAGAAGTTAATCCGTCAAATGAATTCAGTATCAGCGGCTTGTAGTTAGGAGGGCAAGTAGCGTTCTCCCACTCAGGGGGATATGGTTGAGATATTCCCATATTCTGAAGCTCGTCTTTATGTGAGATGGTGTCGAGACGAGCGACCAGGGAATCAATTACATCCTGTTGATTGAGCAGGTGTTGGAAAACGGCTGCTGAACGGTTATCATGCGTCGTTGGCGAAGGACCACCCCCAGCATTTATAAGATTTGGAGGAGGCACAACGGAATGATACTCCTTTTGCAGTAAAGGAAGGTTGTTGCTGTGAGCCGGACTAGCGTGGACCGAGACATTTGGTTGAGGTGGAGGAACAGCCCCGGTAGCTTGAACTACCATGATACTAGTAAGCATATCAGTGATCTTAGCGAATGTTGTTTCAAGACCCTCTAGCCGTTTGCTGGTCTGATCACTGGCTTCTTGAGGTCTTTCTCCATCCTCCATGTATGTAGATAACATGCGAGGATGAACAGAGGAAGCAGTACAACTGGTGCTGATACTCTCTGTCTCCGAGTGGGCAAGTCCTTCATCTTCCGGTAGAAGAGGTAGATAGTCGCCATCGAATTCGGAGGGATCATCGTCCTCTGGCAGGCTACCCCCAGTGTTAGGTCATCCACTTCAGATTCTGAGGGAATACTACCCCCAGCTTGGGATTCTTCGTCGTCCATACGGAGTCTCGCCTTTGACCAAGTACCCATATAAACTCCTTCAGATGTAACAGCCTACTGGCCATCTGTTAGTAGACTTCTTCTTCTTCTTCTCGCGGAGCTGAGAGAGAAAATTCGGTTCGTAGTCCGCCGTCTTTGATTGGGACTTTCATAAGGGGGACCCCATGAAGCCATGTTGGATGAAACACATAGTGGCTTCTTACTGTCAGAGAAGTACAGCCGTCGAAACATAAACTTTCTCTGAGGCACTCTTGTTGCTTTGGAGCAACAACAGTTGATAACAATACTGGTACATGGATGTGCACTATGAATTGTTATATCCTCCCTCGCTTTACGCTTATGATTTATCATGTCGCGTAAGTCAGCGGAAGGAAGTTTTGCCTTACAACCCATGTTGCATGCGTCGCCGAGCTTTGTATGCGGGTTCGTAAGGAGGGTAGTCGCATCAAGACTTAGTTCATGTGCAGGGGCAACCCCCACACCTAAGTTCTGTGATGTCCTTGAAGACAGCCCCGTACTATACACGTTGGGGCCTGTATTTTTGTTGTGGGCGCATAGGCCTTGGAGACTGGCCTTGGGCGCATGCTCCTTAACAGCATGTTTGAGCCTCCTTGATGTGGGCGCATAGTATGGATCCAGAGAGCCTGGGCGCATATGCTTGGGCGCATGGATGCCCAGCCTGCTGAAGACAGAAGTGTTCTGGTTGGGGCTATGCGCCCAAACACTCCCTTGGGCACATGGCTTTGGGCACATGCTTGGTGGAGCAGCGTTGTTTTCTTCCAGTTTTACCTCCTACATTTGTGAACCTCGCCGGGTTTGGCTAGAGTGTCGTACACCCTGATTCTTGGCATCGTAGTATTTTCCTTTGGCAAGTCTCGGGTGTTGAACATCCTGTTGTTAGTTGTGCAGGGAAGAAGTCACTGGGCTAGTAGATCCCGGATCGGTGTGAACCTTCTCCATTTAGGGAACTTCTGTAGCAGAGTCATGTGCCCATGTGACAGAGTCCTCCAGTTGTATATCTGCTATAACACTAGCAGGATATGCACAGCGAGCCTTCGGGAGCCAAGTCTTGTGAGACTTGTTTGGCTTCGCTAATTTTGAGGGAGTAGAGCTGTCTCTCGAGAGCATCTCTTCGAACGCCTGCTCGAACTTTACGACCAGCATCTTCTGAGTGTTCCCCACATTGTCGGTATTGGATTGCATCATCACTTTCTCGTCAGAGGAAAAGGTAGTCCCCAGCAGAGTCGTCATTTTTGTGGACACACACAAAAAAGAAGAAGAAAAACACTATCTTTTCTTTATTGGCGCAAGGCACCATAAATCGAGTACACCTGAGAGATCCTGCGCTGAGGATCCCTGAGTAAAAAAAAGAATTCCGGGGAATGGGATGATGAAGATCCAGCGACAGTTGCCCCTTTACTCCGTTGACACTCCGATTACAAAAGTAGAAGAAAACCTAAAAAAAGTGCTAACTCTCGGCTCACTGGCAAGAAGTGCAGCAATTTGGCTCTTGAAAATGCTCTCCGTTCTGTATTTTGAAGAGGGATGAGGCCCCCCTTTTATAGTCGTTCTTGAGCTGGAATGATGTTATTCGCCCATATGAGGAAACATGCTGGTTTCTATGTGGGCGTATAGTCCTGCTTGGGCGCATAGGATGTAGGCGCATACAGGCTGCAAGATCGTGGATTGGTCGTGGTATTGACGTGGCCGCATGCTTCGGTGTACGACTGCTCGTGGAGACTGACGTGGCCGTGCGCTTCGGTGCACATTTTGATCATGGCTTTGACTGAGTCCGGCTTGGGCGGATAGCCATGTCTCAGGCTATGCGCCCTCCTTTCGGGGGAGCTAATCTTGGGTGCATGAAACTTCACTGGTTGGACGCATGGAGCATCATTGACTAGGCGCATGGAGCTTCGCTGACTGGGCGCATGGAGCTTCACTGACTTGGGCGCGTGGAGCTTCACTGACTGGGCGCATGGAGCTTCTCTGACTTGGGCGCATGGAGCTTTACTGGCTTAGGCGCATGGAACTTTACTGGCTTAGGCGCATGGGGCTTCGTTTGCTGAAAATTTTTCATGCTTCTATAGCACGTCTTGTATCTGAGGGCCCAAGGAGGATTAGATTTATTGGTAATGATGTTGACGAGAAGTTTAGAGGATGTTTCGATTTCACTGTACTAGATATTCTGATCATTACACCAGTGGATAGTCTTGAGAAGAGCATCAACTTCCGGAAGAGGGCTGGTGATATCTGTCATGAATAGGGAGAAGGCATAGATAAGGGAGCCATGGTTGTCTTTAATGATACCGTCACACGCAATCCTCGCCAAATCTCCTCTCTTTGCTGCCCAGTTCAGCTTCTGACCCATCCCCGGAGCCACCCGACTCGCATTGATCCCCCGGGTTACAGGATGCGTAGACATGACTGAACGTCCTGAGCCGTCCGTTCCCAAATTATGTGTCGAGAAGGTATGTTGAAGCTGAGTGGTAATCTGTTGGATGATGTCCCGGTAGTTTCTCTTCCCATCGCTAAAAAGAATGGAGTTCCTTTGCTTCCAAATCTCCCACAATCCAGTTGCGAAGATAATGTTCCTGCTGATGACCGTCGAGGAGGACAGGGAAGAGGGAGAAGAGTTCAGAAGCCATACCTGAGCAAGTTGATCAATCGAGGAGTACGAGAAGGGGAGATTAAATTTAGTACCAAAGTGGAGCCAAGCCATCCGAGCCGTCTCTCCCAAGATGAATAGGTGATCAATCATTTTCGTGTCCGGGTTAGCACAACACACACATCTCGAAGCGAGATTGATCCCCATAGAAATAAGCATGGCCTCTACAGGAATAGCATTTCTACGAAGACACCAAAGAAAGGCACCGATGCGCGGCTGAATATACTTATTCCAGGAGACGTGATTCCAGGTGTCGATCGGGTTTCTCCTGCGGTGGTGGTCCCAGTAAGATTTAGTAGAGAACTCTCTGTGGCGGTCAGGAGTCTAAACCATCATGTCCTTCTTATTGTTGAGAATAATCCCGTCCAGGCAAGCATTGGCTTCAACAGTCAGGAAATCACAAATATTAACCTCCTCCTTCAAGGATCTACGCACCATAGGTGAGGCTGTCGCCTGAAGGATGGAAGGGGCGTAGATAAACTCGGGCTGTTTGGGGATAGAGATATCGTACCAGTTTTGACCCCGGATGGGTATGTTGCCATAGCCCAGAACCCATTGGCAGTTGGAGTAAACATTGTGAAAAATCTTCATCATAGATCGCCAAAGCGGGGAGGGTGAGTAAGGTAGGGAGTATCTGAGAGTGGCATGATCCCCATACTTCCTGATCATGTACTGGGTCCACACCGACTCGCCTTGAATCAACTCCCAGCATCTTTTAGCATGAAGAGCAGTCATCACCTGGTCAAGTGATCTAATGCCAAGCCCTCCCTCATCCATCGGTCGACACACATTGTTCCAAGAAATCCATCTGGTCCGATGTTGATCTTTAGAGTTCTAGAGAAAGGCTGCCATCGGTTTCTCTAAATTCTTGAGTAGTTTGTTGGGGGCTTTGATCACCGACAGGGCATGGATAGGTAGAGCAGTAAGCACACTTTGAGAAGGGTGATCCTTCCCCCGAAAGAAAGAAGTCTCCCTCTCCAATCTGAGATCCTTTTCTCAAATTTCTCAATCATGTTAAAGAAGTAATCCTGTTTAGCTTTTCCTTTAAAGAGAGGTACCCCCAGGTAGTGGATCGGAAGATGCGTGATCGTAAAACCCGTCCTCGCAGCAATCTCCTCCGTCCAGACAGTAATGTGATCCTTTTGGGAGACGATAAGCACAGATTTACCCATATTGATCTCCTGACCCGAAGAGTTAGATTAGTCCTGCAGCGTCTTCTGAAGGTTGTCAATACTGTCGATGCCCCCGTTAAGGAAGATAAGGCTGTCGTCCGCATAGAAGAGGTGGGATATGGGAAGGCAATCTCTACGCCCCGAGAAGTACATGATGTGGCCGTAGAGGCAAAGATTAGAAATTTTCTTGCTGAGGGCATCATGGGCTATAATAAATAAGGACGGAGAAATGGGGTCCCCCTGTCCTAGACCTCTAGCTGAGTGGAAGAATCCTCCTATTTCTCGGTTGATGTACACAGAGTACCAGCAATTAGAAATATTTCTGAAGATGAGGTTGATTCAAGTATGGCAAAAACTGAATTGGCGCATGACCTCGATCAGGAACCTCCAGCTGACCCAATGACCACATTATCGCTGGTGATGTTATTGTCAATCGTCCCAATGACCTCGTGCACTAGGCTAATATTCTCATGAATGCTACGGCCTCTGACGAAACCTGATTGTTCTCTGGATATAATGACTGCGACGACTCCCGCAAGCCTTTCTGCCAAAATTTTGGAGATGCTTTTGTGGGAGAAGTTAAGGCTGATAGGTCTGAAATCCTGGATATCCGCAGGCTTAGACATCTTGGGGATGAGAACCAGGTTCGTCGAAGTGATGCCTTTGGGAAGTTGGATTCCTAAAAAAATCCTTGATAGCAGCCATCAGGTCCTGTTTAATGATATGCCAACATTTTGAATAAAAAACCCCTGTGAAACCATCCGGGCGCGGGGCTCCCGGGTTCAGCGAATTAATCGCTTTCTCAACTTCTTCTTCCCGGGAAATCCTAGTCAAATCCAGGTTCTGTTCATCGGAGATAAGGTTCGGGATACAATCGATAAAGTTATCCGGGTCCGTAGATGGCACAGGTTTAAAAAACTTGGATAAGTGCTGGATCGCCCTGTCTATAATAATCTGATCCTCCACTATGGTCCCATCTTGGTCGTACAGCCGTACTTTATTCGAATTAGCCCGCTCTTTAATGATGGTGTGGAAAAAAGTAGAGTTACGGTCCCCATCTTTGACCCAGTTAATCCTCACCTGATCCTGAAGAAGTTGCTCTTCCAAAGCCAAAACCTTGTCCAGGCTATGTTTAACATGGAGCAGATCTTCACCCCCAGCATCGCTCTAATGAACCTGGAGGGCCGCCTCCAGATCATCAATATCCGGCTGTAGTTCCCGCTTCTGTTTCCTAGGATCCCCAAAGACATTCCAGTTCCAGTCTCTCAGGGCCGATCTCAGCCTCTGAAGTTTAATATGCAAAGTAAGGAGATGTAGGCCCATGCAAACCTTATCCTAGCTTTCTTAACGATGTCCATGAAAGTCGGGTGGTCGTACCACATCTTTTGAAATCAAAATTGGCCCGAGGTTGATAGAGTATCAGAAGGGGTGATGAGGAGGGGGCGTGATCGGAGTTCATGCGGAGGAGGTGCATAATGGATGTAGGAGGTCTATCAAAAAGGAATTTAGTATTGTAAATGACCCGGTCCAGGCGTTCCCAGGTGTTAGGGTTGTTAGTGAGGCCATTGCACCAAGTGTAAATCGACCCGAAAAAGCCGGCATCGAGAAGCCCTAAATCCGAGATGAATCTGTTAAAGTCTGCCACCGCATTCGCATTGATAGTACCTGGTCCAGCCTGTCACGACCCGCACGCTGATTAGGGGCACGAGCACGTGGGTACGTCCAGCCTATGCCGCAGAATCTACAGTAGAATGCTGTATAGGTCTACTAGAAAGTATAGCATCTAGACACAATATATATGTACCTGTCATCTCCGCACGTAGGTATATAATTTCAACTCAATCACAAGACATCTAAGGAAGATAGGCACGAATATCATAAAGATATAATGGAAATATATGAACTGAAAAAGGTGCGAAGTCACAACACAGTTTAGAATTAAAGATATAATACAAGAATCCAAAATATAACATATAACATAAGTCTCAATACTAGCTGGAATGCAGTCTAGTCAAACCTATCTAACAGTCTAAGCAGGAGGTAAATCCTCTACTGTCACCAAGGATAATGTCTCATCAAAATCTCTATCCTGGCCATACCCATAAAAGGTAGAGCAATCAGCCAACATGTCCTCTGTAAACATCAACGGTTATCCTGTCAGAAAAATGAGCAAGTACACCTCCAACAACAGTTCTATTGTATTGATAAATATTGTAAGAGACAATCATAATGGAATACAAGATGAACATATCAAGATGGAAATATAACTGGATATGTAAAGCAGAAAATCATGCCGGGGTGTATCATACAAGAAAGTAGAACTAAATAGGAATATATCTATCTGATGTAATAAATGTAAAATGTGCCTCGAGTATTATAGCATTATATGATCGGTATAGGTCAGGATCAGGCTATTCCATATGGCCGACTACAAGTGCGGAAACTCGGCCTGGCCAAAATAGAAAGCTATGAAAGAAGTAGTAATCGGTCAGGCTACACCCCACATGTGGTGAGGGTGGAGATATGAAACAAGTAGTAACAGAAATACAAGAGGGGTATTGATCACATAACCTATAATAACTCCCCATCCCCTAATAGTATACGGATCCGGACATAGCACGTCATGACACGGGATTCTCTAAGAAGGTAGTTACTCCTTCTCAGGAATCGGTGTCAATACAAGTACAAGAACAAGATCGAGCAAGTACCAGTATCCCAAGAAAATCCAGGAATAACATCTCATGACAGGAATCCGATAATACTAGTTCGTGCACCATCGTGACGAGAACCAAGTAAAACACTATAACTGAATCAGATACAGAAGATATCAAGATAAAGAACCACTATCAGAGAATGTACTCGCCTGCTGTCCTGAGCTGTCAAGTAAGGTCGATGCTCAGAGTGATCTCAGTGACCTAGAGATGAGGTATTGTAAGTTAATTAGGTTTAAACAGAGTTAAGCATGATTTTCTAATGTATAATATGCAATCTAGGTCAATCTCAGTCCAACTAGGTCACATCAAATCAAACTAGGTCAAACTGAGTCACACTAGGTCATATAAAGTCAAACTAGGTCAAACTGGGACAAAGGTTGACTTATAGTTGACTATTGGTCAACTGGTCAACACTGGTCAACTCTAGGTCAACTCTGGTCCACCTTGGGTCAAACTAGGAGTCAAGGTCAAGCTTCTAGGGTTTTGGTCAAACATAGATTAGTAGTCAACATCTAGGATACTTAGGATATATTAATATATATATTCCACATATATCCTTACCCATATAGTACCACCCTAATACATACATATAGATATCATATATCAATTATATACATATCCTCACTATGAACCATAACCTATATCTATATACTCTCATAATATATATAGATATTATATAACCCAAAAATATATATACCTATCTATATAATCCTTCCACAATCTAACATCACCTACTCAAACTCAAACACTTAGACACTAACCCACTAACACTAGGATACCATATAAACCTTGGTCATATTGGCATCCCAATACCAATACCTTGGTTAGAATCCAATACCTTAACTTGGGTAAACCTATACCTTACCTTGATATCTTGATACCTTACCTTGGTATCTTGATACCATACCTTGGTTATAAGGTAAACTAATCATTTACCTTGAAGGTAAAGGTAATTCATATTTACTTTAAGATACTAACTTGGTATCATGAGATACCAAGATATCCCTCAAATATCTAATTAACTATTTAATATACTAACATAACATCTTAACTAATATCTAACATATAACCTATAGAGACTAACTTGCTAACATATCAATATCTAGAACTAACATAACCTACTAACATATCAATATCTAACATACTAGATATCTAACATCATTCTATCTAACAATATATCAAATATCTAACAAAATACTACCTCTACTATCTAATTAACACTCATACTAACAAATATAACTTACATTAATATATAACAAACTCTAACATATCTAACCCTCTACTAACCAACATCTAACAAACATACTAAAATATATAACTTAACAATAATATATATATATATATTTTTTTATATAAAAAAATATATATATATATATATATATATATATATATATATTTATATATATATATATATATATATATATATATATATATATTATACATATACTCGATAACCTATGATACCTATATTTACTTAATATCCATACTACATAGGCTCATAGGTTACACAAAATGACTATCTCGTATAGTCACTCTTCTGCTTAAGATCAATACTGTACCAATTGGGCTTTCACTAAATTCTAGGATTAAAGTATATCGTAGCCCTTCGTGTTAGCTTTCCGAAACTTCAAACGGATCGTATTTTCGTGTCCGGAAGCTCCCGAAATCGCGAAAACACCGAAACACGTTTGTCTTTCAGACAGTTGACACTCAAATAGTTTTACAACAAGTTCTAGGACGATTTTGGCTTATTAAAAATATATATTTGGAAAGCTAACTTCGATACGATTCTTTTAAAAAAAATGGAAGATTAATCTGAGTTCTGAGCTAAAAGTTATGGCATTTCTAAATTGCTATGGTTACTAAAAACGTGGATGAATATTATGACGAATTTGGATTGTTTTGGACAAAAGAAACACATGTAGGCCAAGATACTTGGATACCAACATAGGTATCCAAATGAAAATCATTCTAACCTTCCTAACTAAGATCAATCCACTCTCTAACCATTCTAAAACTAAATTTAACACACAATTAATCCTATTAGGCAATAAACCAAACACATGGGGTGTCCTAATTTGGGATCTATCAAGTAGGACACAAAACACATATCTTAAATCCCCAAGAGAGCTCCAAATGGCCTCAAACTTGAATCTAAAGGGGGTACATGCATGGAGGTGGATCCTATGGATTCAAAACTAACTAATATGCATAGGAAATCAATTTAGAGGGTTGGCTTTACCTATTGGGAGTGGAATCCCAATGATATTCTCAAGGACACGGCTCCGACATGAAGATCTTCCAAAAAGGACACTCTTTCTTGCACTTTGCTCCAAATCTTTGCTAGCACCCTCACTTGGTAGTATGAGATTGTTGGATGAAAGTTTTGGTGGAGGGATGTAAGGATTTGGAGATCAAATGAAAGAGGGAAGCTCTCAATTTGGGGAAGAACACTTGTGAAAGAAAATGGAGGCTTGTTGGAATAAAATGAAAGGAAGGGCAACCCTACAATATGTGGCTGCCATTTAACCCTATTTGGTCCTTGGTGAAAACCCAATAAGGCCCCTACTAATTTCCCTTGGTTAATTTTAAGTTAGGTTCAAGTTTGGGATCAAAAGGGTTAAGTTTAAGCCCCTAACTTAACCAATCTAACAAGTATGATTAGTCTAAACTTACTAACTTAATTAGTAGAATTTGTGGGCCATGACTAATTAATCTTGGAGTTTAATCTAGAGTCTAAGCTACCCGGGTCACTAACAAAAGTCGGAACGAGACGAAAATCAAACTCGACTAAACAAATCCCGTAAAATCAATATTAAATATATAAAATTTCCAAAATATGAAAAAAAATAAAAAATGACCAAAACACCCTTAGCCTAAAAAGTGATAATTAGCTAATATAATCACATGGGTTAGGCCTCCATGGTCATGGTTAGTCTCTAGGCTAAGCAGCTCTAATGTTACACTAGCAAAAGGACAAAATCACAAAATACTAATTTAATGATATTAAAATAATCAAAATTCACCAATAAATCAATAACATGATTTAAACCTATTATTAAATAATTAATTTTATAAAAGTTCAAAATTACCCTTATTTTAGAAAGTGGTGGTTACAAATCTACCCTCGTTAAAATAATTTCGTCCTCGAAATTTAAGGTGGTTGTACTCTTCCCTAGGTTAAACCACCAACAATCAAGGTCAAAACTACTATCTAGCAACACACAAGATCAGGGTTCTACTGGTCGAGAATTTTATAGTCTCAATAGGGTCATTACACTGTCTAGCACAATAAAACACAATCCAAGAGGTACTATTGGAATATACAACAATCATGGATAAAGGACGGAAGGAGAATAAATGACAGACTGCTAACCCATCACATGTAGCATCGGCCTCCTCGGCCGTCAATGCAGGAACCTGCCCGGCTGGGTATATCCCTTTGCTGGTGCGGGGCATGACGCTGTTCCACAGGTGGCCTAACTCCATCTCTCTGCCCTTGGTATGGACACTGGCTAAGAGATGAAGGGTTAAGAGACAATTCTTAACCAGATGTTCCATTGATCCATAGTGCAAGCACACTCCCAGCCTCTTTCTGCACACATCCCAAGAATGGCCTGACCTCCAATAGTAGGTACAGGTAGGAGCTGGCTGAAACTGCCTCGGGGGTGCTGCTGATCTAGTTGTACTGGAGCTCGTATCGTCACATTAAACCGCTAAACCCGGGCCCTAGATGGGGCCTAGAACTGCTATTGTGGCGACTGAAAAGATTGATGCAGAAATTGGGAGCTCAAATGAATGGAACACAAGTAAAATATAGATAGTAGGCTTAAAGTGGGTCGTGCTCATACTTTGGGTCGTCAAGTTTAGGTCGAAATGGTGTCTCTAATTCGAATCGAAAATAAAAGTGACTCCGTGGGGTGAATCAAGATTGGGTCGTGGTCAGGAAAGTCATACGACAAACATGAAGCACAAGATGGTTTGTCTGAGTGGGACACGAAGGTCATGGGTGTAGGGTGTCTTGTCTAAATCATGCATATGGAGTTGGTTTTGAGAAAACAACTAGTCTTGTGCTCCTAATTTAAAAGTCATGGCAATGTGCATATGATACTCATAAATAAAGTAGGAATGGTCAAATTGATCCGGAAGTTGCGATACAAAAGTAGTACAAGGGACAAGTTTGAGTGGGACATGATATATCAAAATGAAGATAATCTTGTCTACAACAAACTCATGAAGAAAGTTTCCAGAGATTGACATCTCTGACGCTCCAGAAATCAATGTTACGGAAGAACACTCGTCTATCTAGAATGCTCTCTCCAGGGTCTCTACACAAGTCTGCTCACTGTCTACACAAGGCACTAACTCTTCTATATGATACTAGGATGGTACCCCTATACTAGGTTGTCATGCCTCTTCTCCAACTAGTCACTAAACTGTTTTGGTGCCTAAACTTCTATAACATTTGAGATACCTTATCTCTGGTTACTAGGATACTCCTCCTATCCTGGTTCCTGGTGAACCTCCTATCTTAACACTTATCAATCACTCTAGGGATCTCATCTATATCTAATTATCAAACCATACACCTTACTTCCTAATTATACTCTAAACTATTAACACAATTAAACATGGACACAGACCAAATGTAAATCACCAAGCCATCACACTACGAAGAACCTATAATAAAATGAGACTCTACAAGGACCTGATCTATAGAACTGGAAGTATCCTTACTCCTAAGCTAATTGATAATAGAACAAAATTTATAATAACAGAAATGAAACGATAGAGATGACATGTTAGAACCCTTCTCAAGATACAATCTGATAATCATACGCGTCTGTCCAAAATCATGATACTCAGAATCCTCGCCACGCTAATAAGCAAGGCTACGATAAACGATAAGGTCCATAACTGGGGCATGCACCTCTATAATCATGTCGTCTGTAATCTTTGCTATGCCGACTAGTATAGCTGCAAAAAATCCTAAATCTCATAATCAAGATATGTACATCCGAAGTCGGGTCTCTACGTTTTTGCCACGTCGGCTAATATAGCTGTGATAAACTCCAGGTTACATAACCACATAGACGTTTTACCTTCCCTGTTATTTTTATCAACATATGTCATCAGAAGATATCGTAGCTCAGGCCATAACATTCATCTCGATATGAAATTCAAAATCAACAATGATTCCATCAAAATCCAACTCAAAACAATGAGTAAAGGTGAAATAGAAATAAGAGGAAAGGAATTCAAATTGAAGTTCACAACAAGATTCTCAAGGGTCATCCCAGGAATCTCTTAAAAGTCCAAACTGTGATTGAGTAACTCCTGTCATAACCTAGAACCTATATCCTAACTGCAAGCTCGTAGTAGTACTCTAAGTCGAGCACCACTACGAAATCGTATTAGTTGTAACTTTGACCTGCATAGGCCACCACAAAAACGTGTCACGACCCGTACCCTGATTAGGGGCACGAGCAAGTGGGTACGTCCAGCCTACACCGCAGAATCGGTAGTAGAACGCTGTATAGGTCTACTAGAATTATAGCCTCTAGATACAATATATATGTACCTATCATCTTCGCATGGAGGTATATAATCTCACCTCAATCATAAGACATCTAAGGAAGATAGGCACGAATATCATAAAGATATAATGGAAATATATAAACTAAAAAAAGGTGCGAAGTCACAACACAGTTTAGAGTTAAAGATATAACACAAGAATCCAAAATATAACATATAACATAAGTCTCAATACTAGCTGGAACGCAGTCCATTCAAACCTATCTAACAATCTAAGTAGGAGGTAAATCCTCTACTGGCACCAAGGGTAATGTCTCATCAAAATCTCTATCCTGGCCATACCCGTAAAAGGTAGAGCAATCAGCCAACATGTCCTTTGTAAACATCAACGATTATCCTGTCAGGAAAATGAGCAAGTACATCTCCAACAATAGTTCTAATGTATTGACAAATGATGTAAGAGACAATCATAATGGAATGCAAGATGAACATATCAAGATGGAAATATAACTGGATATGTAAAGCAGAAAATCATGCCACGGTGTATCATGCAGGAAATTAGAACTAAATGGTAATATATCTATCTGATGTAATAATTGTAAAATGTGCCTCGAGTATTATAGTATTATGTGATCGGTATAGGTCAAGATTAGGTTGTTCCATACGGCCGGCTAAAAGTGCAGAAACTCGGCCCGGCCAAAATGGCAAGCTATGAAACAAGTAGTAACGGGTCAGGCTACACCCCACGTGCGGTGAGAGTAGAGCTATGAAACAAGTAGTAACAGAAATACAGGAGGCGTATTGATCACATAACCTATAATAACTCCCCATCCCCGAATAGTATACGAATCCGAACATAGCACGTCATGACACGAGATTCCCTAAGAAGGTAGCTACTCCTTCTCAGAAATCGGTGTCAATACAAGTACAAGAACAAGATCGAGCAAGTACCAGTATCCCAAGAAAATCCAGGAATGACATCTCATGATAGGAATCCAATAATACTAGTCCGTGCATCATCGTGTCGAGAATCAAGTAAAATACTATAACTGAATCGGATACAAAAGATATTAAGACAAAGAACTACTATCAGAGAATGTATTCACCTGCTGTCCTGAGCTGTCAAGTAAGGACGATGCTCAGAGTAATCTCACAGTCCTAGAGGAGATATTGTAAGTTAATTAGGTTTAAACAGAGTTAAGCATGATTTTCTAATGTATAATATACAATCTAGGTCAATCTCAGTCCAACTAAGTCAAACTAGGTCACATCAAGTCAAACTAGGTCAAACTGAGTCACACTAAGTCATAGAAAGTCAAACCAAGTCAAACTAGGTCAAACTGGGCCAAAGGTTGACTTACAGTTGACTTTTGGTCAACTGGTCAACTCTGGTCAACTCTAGGTCGACTCTGGTTCACCTTTGGTCAAACTAGGAGTCAAGGTCAAGCTTCTAGGATTTTGGTCAAACTTAGATTAGTGGTCAACATCTATGATACTTAGGATATATTAATATATATATAACACATATATCCTTACCCATATAGTACCACCCTAACATATACATATAGATATCATATATCAAGTATATACATATCCCCACTATGAACCATAATATATATCTATATACTCTCGTAATATATATATATATATACTATATAACCCAAAAATATATAAACCTATCTATATAACCCTTCCGCAATCTAACATCTCCTACTCAAACTCAAACACTTAGACACTAACCCACTAACACTAGGATAACCATATCAACATTGGTCATATTGACATTCCAATACCAATACCTTGGTTGGAATCCAATACCTTAACTTGGGTAAACCTATACCTTACCTTGATATCTTGATACCTTACCTTGGGATCTTGATATCATACCATGGTCATAAGTTAAACTAATCATTTATCATGAAGGTAAAGGTAATTTATATTTACCTTAAGTTACTAACTTGGTATCATGAGATACCAAAATACCCCTTAAATATCTAATTAACTAACTATCTAATATACTAACATAACATCTTAACTAAAATCTAACATATAACCTATAGAGACTAACTTGCTAACATACCAATATCTAGAACTAACATAACCTACTAATATATCAATATCTAACATACTTGATATCTAACATCAAACCACCTAACAACATATCAAATATCTAACAAAATACTAAACTCTACTATCTAACTAACACTCATACTAACAAATATAACTTACATTAATATATAACAAACTCTAACATATCTAACCCTCTACTAACCAACATAGTAACATATATAATTTAACAACAATATATATATATATATATATATATATATATATATATATATATATATATATATATATATATATATATTGTTGTTGTTAAGTTATATATGTTAGTATATTGGTTAGTAGAGGGTTATATATATATATATATATATATATATATATATATATATATATATTTGTTGTTAAGTAAAAAAAAAAAAAAAAATATATATATATATATATATATATATATATATATATATATATATATATATATATATATATATATATCATTCACAGCACATCGAGTCGTGGTGTACTGGTAACACCACCGTGCACCGGGGGTGAGGACCGGGTTCGAGCCCTCCCTCCCACGGAGGTGGCTGGGTGGCGGTGGCCACGGCCTCCGGGCCAAGGTCGGGTGGAGTCGTCCACCGGCTTTGGTTTTAAAAAAAAAAAAAATATATATATATATATATATATATATATATTTTATATATATATATATATATTTTATATATATATATATATATATATATATATATATATATATATATATATATATCTATCATTCACAAACTCCACAACCTATGATACCTACATTCACTTAGTATCCATACTTCATAGGCTCATAGGTTACACAAAATGCCTATGTCGTATAGTCACTCTTCTACATAAAACTAATACTATACCAATTGGGCCTTCACTAAATTCTAGGATTAAAGTATGTCGTAGTCGTTAGTGTTAGCTTTCCGAAACTTCAAACGGATCGCATTTTCTTGTCTGGAAGCTTCCGAAATCGTGAAAACACCGAAACGCGTTTGTCTTTCGGACAGCTGACACTCAAATAGTTTTACAGAAAGTTCTAGAATGATTTTGGCTTATTAATATATATATATATATATATATATATATATATATATATATATATATATATATATATATATTTGGAAAGCTAACTTCGATACGGTTCTTTTTAAAAAAATGGAAAATTAATCAGAGTTCTGAGCTAAAAGTTATGGCATTTCTAAGTTGTTATGGTTACTAAAAACGTGGATGAATATTATGACAAATTTGGATTGTTTTGGACAAAAGAAACACATGTAGGCCAAGATGCTTGGATACCAACATAGGTATCCAAATGAAACTCATTCTAACCATCCTAACTAAGATCAATCCACTCTTTAACCATTCTAAAACTGAATTTAACACACAATTAATCCTATTAGGCAATAAACCAAACACATGGGATGTCCTAATTTGGGATCTATCAAGTAGGACACAAAACACATATCTAAAATCTCCAAGAGGGCTCCAAATGGCCTCAAACTTGAATCTAAAGGGGGTACATGCATGGAGGTGGATCCTATGGATTCAAAACTAACTAATATGCATAGAAAATCAATTTAGAGGGTTGGCTTTACCTATTGGGAGTGGAATCCCAATGATATTCTCAAGGACACGGCTCCGACACGAAGATATTCCAAAAAGGACAGTTCTCCTTGCACTTTGCTCCCAATCTTTGCTAGCACCCTCACTTGGTAGTATGAGATGGTTGGATGGAAGTTTTGGTGGAGGGATGTAAGGATTTGGAGATCAAATCAAAGAGAGAAGCTCTCAATTTGGGAAAGAACGCTTGTGAAAGAAAATGGAGGCTTGATGGAATGAAATGAAAGGAAGGGCAACCCTCCTATATGTGGCTGCCATCTAACCCTATTTGGGCCTTGGGGAAAGCCCAATAAGACCCCTACTAATTCCCCTTGGTAAATTTTAAGTTGGTTCAAGTTTAGGATCAAAAGGGCTAAGTTTAAGCCTCTAACTTAACCAATCTAACAAGTGAAATTAGTCTAAACTTACTAACTTAATTAGTGAAATTTGTGGGCCATGACTAACAAATCTTGGGGTCCCATCTAGAGTCTATGCTACCCGGGTCACTAACACAAGTCGGAACGAGACGAAATTCAAACCCGACTAAACAAATCTTGTAAAATCAATATTAAATATAAAAAATTCCCAAAATATTAAAATATAAAAAATAACCAAAACATCCTTAGCCTAAGAAGTGGTAATTAGCTAATATAATCACATAGGTTAGGCCTCCATGGTAATGGTTAGTCTCTAGGCTAAGCAGCTCTAAGGTTACACTAGCAAAAAGACAAAATCACAAAACACTAATTTAATGATATTAAAATAATCAAAATTCACAAATAAATTAACAACATGATTTAAACCAATTATTAAATAATTAATTTTACAAAGTTCAAAATTACCCTTATTTTAGAAAAGTGGTGGTTACACAGCCTTCTTTGTCGCCGATGTGACAACATTAAAGTCGTCTACCAGCATCCACGGGTGGTTCATATTGTTAGATATATGTGACGCCCCAGAACCAGAATACTGGAGAGCGGGGGCGTACATAGCCAGCTACGTATATTGAAATGGAATCTACCTCGCTATACGATCATGGCTGTCTAGATATGCGGGTTTACTACAAGCCAACGGTCTCTTAAGGTCAAGCCTATTGTCTCAATCTCAAGCAAGTAATATAGTTACAAGATGTCAGACCACCAAATATACAATAAAAGGCGTCCCAAATATTACATATTGGATGATCATGAAGCTAGTCGTACAAAATGTCAAGACTAGCAAGAGTTCAGTCATACATGATCAACCCTAGGATTTGTTATTCATGTTTACAGCCCGTAGGCAGACAGTAAGTAAATATGCATCGAGCTAACAGGTGCTCATCGGCTAAACGCCTCAAAAGAATAATTTTACAAGGTAGTGAGTGAAACAAAATGAAAAATCCACTCGTAGCCCGGGTTCCTTCTAGTCGCCACCATCGGGCTGGAAGTTCGGTAGATCCTTGGGTGCTGCTCCGAAATCTGGCCACACAAAACCAGCTGGGTCAAACCCCAGAAAGAGCAAGTGCCACAAAGGAGGCCACGAAATAAGAACAAAAGCCAGCATATCAGAACATAAGAAAATAGAAGAAAAGTATAAGTAATGAGAGTACAACAGGACATAAACGACTAGGGACGTGGAACCATTCCGGGAGCCAGGTTACAACTCGTAAACCAAATTAGGACCAGGGTCGTAACCCTTCGCCTGAATAGCACTATGTCTCTACCCATTTATTGTTAAAGATAAGTAAAACAATCATGTTCAGGAGTACCAGGTACTGGGACTAGACGAGACTTAGACAAGGCTGGACACCATCCATTCACAAGCGGCCAAGCAATACTACAACTTACTACTTAACTAACTAGGGTTATCACAAGCCTAGTTACTAGCAAGATGCAAATGAGAAATTCCCAGTCCCAAGCCCTGCAGACTATCTAGTTATCCTTCCACAGGTTGAGAGTATGGTTGGGTACATCGCCCAGGAGACGATATACCCTTAGGTGACTTAGAGGGTGCAACACATGACAGTGTGCTGGAAATGTGCCCTACTCGTCGGCAGGCTGTAAGTCCGTTTAAAGCGCCCAGATAACGAGATCGCCTGTGACAGGAAATTCTCCATGAACTATAGTTTGATCTAGTCATTAGCCTAATCCATATTCAGTATGAATCCCTGATCGTGGTAACCAGGGAGTTACGTCCTAGACATGATGTGAGACAAGACAAGTGGATTGTACAAGGCAGCAAGAATGAACACCCACTGCGTCAGAGTTGATTATACGAGTCAAGTTAGCTATCGCAACAGCATCAGGTCAGGTCAAGTTACAAGTTACAGGTTACAAGTTAAGAGCGTACCCCATCGGGTCACTATCAAGAAGATCAGAAAGTACTAGAATCATACTTCACAGAAATCATGAAAAACCGTATACTAGTCATAAGGAAAACACCAAAAACCGTGCCAGGTCGTGTTGGGTCGAGACAGTCGTGTTGTGTGGAACAAGATCTCAAAACTCTAATCCACAAAAGAGAAGCCAAGTCCAAGGAATAAAATCCAAACCATCATGGGCAAATAGGTTGCGCTGGGGTTAGATTGAGCTAGGGTCGAACTATGCATGAGTTGAACTGCGCTAGAAATAAACTGCGCATGAGTTGAACTGCGCAGGAAATGAACTGCACATGAGATAAACTGCGCAGGAAATGAACTGCACATGAGATGAACTGCGCAGGAAATGAACTGCGCATGAGTTGAACTGTGCAGGAAATAAACTGTGCATGAGATGAACTACGCAGGAAATGAACTGCGCATGAGTTGAACTGTGCAGGAAATGAACTGCGCATGAGATAAACTGCACAGGAAATGAACTGCGCATGAGATGAACTGCGCAGGAATTAAACTGCGCATGAGTTGAACTGCGCAGGAAATGAACTGCGCATGGCCTTGCGCTAAAGAGCGCTGGCCGAGGAAAAACCCAAGAATCACCAAAATTTCCAATCTTCATAACTTGGCCAAATCAAAAAGAAATTTAGATTTTCAAAGTTCTAACTTGGGTAAAATTGAATTCTCTTCCACATGGAAGGCTCAAAACAAGGAAAAATCTAAGTTTAATAGATCAAAACCAAGAAAATTCGAAAATGGTAAAAACTTAGATCTAGAAAAATGGAAGCTCCAAATCACAAAATACTAAGTTCTAATGTTGTTCACCATGGCCTAATCTAGCTAATGGATAAATAAAATAGGGTGCTTATTTGGTGGCAAGGTGCACTTGCCTATGGTGTTGGTGTTGTGTGGAGGAAGGAAGAAGAAGGTGAAGAAATTAATGGAAGTTATGAGAGAGAGAAGGTTAGGTGGGGTTTTAATGAGGGATGATATGTTGTGTTGAGGGTGGAGGTTTAGCTAAGGGTGTTCCAATGCATACTAAACCAAACCAAACCAATTCTTTCTCCACAAAATAAAACCAAGCCAGGTCCAAAACCCGTTTTACGAGGAAACCAAAATCCATAAGTTAAGCCAAAACACAATTACAGGCCATAATCTGAGAAAATAAAATACAGGTCCGAAATACATATAAGCCTGATCAAAATACGTATTCCGAAATACGGACGTTACAACTCTACCCACCTTAAAAGAATTCCGTCCTCGGAATTTAAATCAAGATGCTTAGAGATGTAAGAGCCAGCTATACTATTCACAAATAAGCTACACTAAGCAAACAATCAAACAATCATACATGCAAGTAAGGGATGAAGGACATAAGGCATAAGAAAGACATTATACCTTACGAGTCAAACAAGTCGGGATATCGCGATCAGATGTCGTCCTCACGCTTCCACGTTGACTCACCTAGAGAGTGATGACCCCAAGCTACACGGACTAAGCTAATAGTATTGTTTTTGAGTATCTTTTCTCTTTGGACCAATATAGACACGGGCCTCTCATACGAAAGGTTGGTACCAACAACCAATTCCGAATGATCCAGGATATGGCTCGGGTCCGGGATGTACCGTCGTAGTTGGGACACATGAAATACATCATGCACTTCACTTAGCGACGACGGAAGAGCGAGACGATAGGATACATCTCCTACTCGCTCCAGGATATCGAATGGCCCTATATACCTAGGACTAAGCTTTTCCCGTACGCCAAAACGAATGACGCCGCGGTTAGGCAAGATCCTAAGGAATACATGGTCGCCGATAGCAAACTCTAAGGGACATCGATGAGCATCGGCCCAATGGCGCTGGCGATCTTTGACCACTCGAAGACGATCTCTGATTCTTCTGACCACTTCAACTGTCCGGGCAATCATTTCTGGGCCAAGCATCTGCCTCTCTCCGATGTTGTCCCATGCTAGCGGGGATCTGCACTTCCTGCCATACAGTGCCTCGAACGGAGCCATCTGAATACTGGCCTGGAAACTATTGTTGTACGAAAATTGTACCAGGTGCAGGTGATCCTCCCATGAACCACCGAAGTCAAGGGTACAAGACCTCAACATATCTTCAAGAGTCTGGATTGTACATTCCGACTGGCCATCTGTCTGCGGATGATAAGCTGAGCTAAACTGAAGGTGAGTTCCCAAACTCTCTTGCAAGCTGCGCCAAAAGTGTGACGTAAACCTTGAATCTCGGTCCGAGGTGATACTGACGGGCACACCGTAAAGCCTGACAATCTGCCTGAGATACATCTCGGCTAGCTGAGCCGTCGACTGACCAACTCTAAATGGAAGAAAATGAGCCACCTTCGTGAGCCTGTCAACTATAACCCAAATAGCATCTCGACCGGCTGGGGATCTAGGCAATCCAGTCACAAAATCCATGGTCACATGCTCCCATTTCTATTCTGGAATCGGCAAGGGCTGAAGAAGTCCAGCGGGCCTCTGATGTTCAGCCTTAACCTGCTGGCAAACCAAACATTGAGAGACAAACCGGGCTATCTCCCTCTTCATGCCATTCTACCAGAAATGCTGACGAATATCACGGTACATCTTCGTGCCACCGGGATGAATAGAATACTGTGAACTGTGAGCTTCTGCCATGACCTTCTGTCTGATATCTTCACTGGGTACACAAAGACGAGTGCCATGTCGAAGTGTACCATCTTCAAGAATGCACAACTCTGGCATTCTTCCTGCCTCACACTCTGCTCTGAGTTGCTGAATCTTGGAATCTGTAGACTACGCCATCCGAATCCTTTCAACTATGCTGGACTGAACCTGTAGACTGGCCATCAATGCCACGTTAGTTGGAAGAACCACTTCAATTCCCATATTCTGAAGATCTGCCAATAATTTTGGTTGCGCCGTTAGGAAGTAAACTCCGGCTCTCCTGTTCAACGCATCTGCTACAACGTTGGCCTTCCCTGGGTGATACTGCAAATCTACATTGTAGTCCACCAGTAGCTCGAGCCATCTTCTTTGCCGCATGTTAAGGTCCTTCTGGGTGAAAACATACTTCAGGCTCTTGTGATCAGTAAATATCTCCACTCTATCTCCGTACAAGTAGTGCCTCCACAACTTAAGTGCAAACACTACTGCTGCCAGTTCCAAGTCGTGGGTCGGGTAATTCTTCTCATGATCATGAAGTTAACGTGATGCATAAGATATTACCTTTCCATGCTGCATCAAGACACACCCCAATCCTCTGTCTGAAGTGTCGCAATAAACTATGAATCTTCCGGTCCCATCTGGAAGGGTAAGAATGGGAGCCGTTATCAAACCTCGCTTTAACTTCTCAAATGATTCCTGACACTCTGCTGTCCAAGCAAACTGCACATCCTTGCGGGTCAACTGGGTTATCGGCGCCGAAATCCTTGTAAAATCTGAAACGAATCGCCGGTAGTAGCCGGCTAATTCAAGGAAGCTGCAAACCTCTGCCACTGAGCTAGGTACTGGCCATGTCTCGATAGCCACAATCTTCTGGAGATCTACTTCCACTCCTCCTTGGGTAATGATGTGACCCAAATACGAAATGCGATCGAGCCAGAACTCGTATTTACTGAACTTGGCGTACAACTGATGCTTCCTAAGCGTCTGAAGGACAATTCTGAGATGCTGCTCATGCTCTGCTTCGCTCTTGCTGTAGACCAGGATATCATCTAGGAATACGATCACGAACTGATCCAAGTAAGGCATGAAAATGCGATTCATGAGGTCCATGAATACGGCTGGCGTATTGGTTGCTCCAAAGGGCATAACAAAGAACTCCCAATGCCCATACCTCGATCTAAATGCTGTATTTGGAATGTTCTGCTCTCTGACTCTGATCTGGTGGTATTCTGACCGCAAGTCTATCTTCGAAAATACTGAAGCCCCCTTGAGTTGATCAAACAAGTCATCTATCCTCGGGAGAGGGTATCTGTTCTTGATTGTCACTGAGTTCAAGGTACGATAATCTACACATAACATGGACGTACCATCCTTCTTCTTTACAAGAAGCATCGGGGCTCCCCAAGGTGATCTAGTTACATGGATGAATCCCTTGGTCCTGAGTTCTTCAATCATCTTATACAAAATCTCCAACTCTGAAGGCGCCATCCTGTAGACTCGCTTTGATACTGGTGCCGTCCCGGGGATCAAGTCTATAGTGAACTCAATCTCCCGCTCTGGCGGCATCCCTGGAAGTTCCTTTGGGAAGACATCTGGAAACTCTTCAACTATCCGGGGCAACTGCACTGCTGTTACTACCATCCGCAATACTGGAGGAGATGGTTCCACTGCGCCTCTAGAAAATAAAAACTCTGGCTCTCCTGGAATACTAAAGACAACCCTGCCAACATGGCAGTCTATCCTAGCATACTGGTTCCTCAACCAATCCATTCCTAAGACTACATCATAGTCTGCCATAGAGAACTCTATGAATCTAGCGGGGAACTCTCTACCGCTAACTACGATCCGACACGAGGAAAACACTCGATATACTCCCACAAGACTATTACCAGTAAGTATATTGAGCCTTACTGATAATGACTCTGGCTCCAATCCTATCCGTGTCACGAATCTTGTAGACATGAATAAATGCGATACACCAGAATCAAATAATACCAATGCTGGAGAGGAGTTGACGAGAATAGTACCTGCCACTACCTCACCTGGTGAAACCTCTTCTTCCATAGACATCATCATTGTCTGACCTTGTCCTCTAGCTGCGGGTCCTCTCTGTTGGAAACCTCTCTGCCTGCTCTGCACTTGGGCTTGGATATACTGCTGCTGGTTCTGCTGATGAAATGCCTGGGCCTGAGGCAACAATGGCCTCGGGTACTGCTGCTGCTGCATAGGTACTGGTCCCCTAACCGATGGACTGGTTAGGTTAGAAGAGGACGAACTACCCCTATTTGGGCAGGCTCCTATCTTGTGATCTGTCGCTCCATAAGCCAGGCACAATCCCTGCACCTTGCGATAATCTGCCACCACGTGCCCTGGCTTCCCGCAATGAGAACATCCCATCACGGAAGTCTGATTCTGCTTCTGCTGCTGCGGGTACGTCGAGGTTGAATGCTGAACCGACGTCACTGAGGCCGTCCGCCTCGGAGTTCCAATGGTCAAACCCCTTGCTGCCGGGGCTGGAGCTGATGATTGGTGCATCTGATTGTGGGACCGCTTCCTACCTCCGGTCCTATCCACGATCCTCTGGGAGGTGTACTCGTGCCTCCTAGCTGCCCTCAATACTGCATCGAACGTCTGGTGTTCGAACTGCTCAATTGCCAACAAGATCTCCAAATGCAGTCCCTGTTGGAACCGCTGGGCCCTATCAAACTCGGTTGCCACCAAGGTAGGGACAAACCTACTGAGTCTAGAAAACTCAGATGCATAACCGTCGACCGTTCTGTCTCCTTGCTTCAAGTTGGTAAATCTCGTCTGTAGGTCGTACCGAGCTACAGCATCGAAATACTTCGTCTGGAATCTTTCTCTGAACACCGCCCAAGTGACCGGTGCCGCTAATCCCACGGCCTGTGCCGCCCACCAATTGCGAGCTAAGTCCAGCAACTGTAGGCGTACCACTGCCATCTTCTCATTCTCAGGTGTCCTAGCTGCTTCCAGAATCACCTCGGTATCCTGAAACCAAGCGTCTACGACAATCACATCTTCGCTGTCGTCGAAGAATGGAGGGTTCAAGCGCTTGAAGCTGTTGGCCGCGCTGTTCCCTGGATGACCGCCTCTGGTCAAAGCATCTGCCACTACCTGGTGCAAGGCGTCTCTTCTACGATCCTGGGAAGCTATCAAGGTCCTGATGAGACCTACCAAGGTGCCATCATCAGGCTCGACAGGTCGAACGGGCTGAACTGGGGGATCTCCTCCAGTAGGTACAACTCTGGAGGCTACTCCGGAATGCTGGACTTGATCTCCGGGTTGCTGCTGGTCCACGAGAAGTGCTCCACCTTGCTGATCGGCGGGGTCAGGTACAGTACCACTGAAGAAGACGACACAGGGAAACAATAAGGAAGGACCAGGACAGATCAACGATACAAGCACATGATCAGGGCAAGAATCTAGAGATTCAGAGGATATGAACGAAGATAAAGGACGAGTACTGATTGAGACATCTATTTGGTCAACCCTCACATTCTTGAATGCCAAGACCTGCATGGGCTACCACTTAAACCATGTGATGCCCCAGAACCAGAATACTGGAGAGCAGAGGCGTACATAGCCAGCTACGTATATTGAAATGGTATCCACCTCGCTATACGGTCACGGCTGTCTAGATATGAGGGTTTACTACAAGCCAAGCAAGTAATATAGTTACAAGATGTCAGACCACCAAATATACAATAAAAGGCGTCCCAAATATTACATATTGGATGATCATGAAGCTAGTCGTACAAAATGTCAAGACTAGCAAGAGTTCAGTCATACATGATCAACCATAGGATTTGTTAATCATGTTTACAGCCCGTAGGCAGACAATAAGTAAATATGCATTAAGCTAACAGGTGCTCGTCGGCTAAACGCCTCAAAAGAATAATTTTACAAAGTTGTGAGTGAAACAAAATGGAAAACCCACTCGTAGCCCGGGTTCCTTCTAGTCACCACCATCAGGCTGGAAGTTCGATAGATCCTCGGGTGCTGTCCAAAATCTGGCCACACAAAACCAGCTGGGTCAAACCCCAGAAAGAGCAAGTGCCACAAAGGAGGCCACGAAATAAGAACAAAAGCCAGCATATCAGAACATAAGAAAATAGAAGAAAAGTACAAGTAATGAGAGTACAATAGGACATAAATGACTAGGGACGTGGAACCATTCCGGGAGCCAGGTTACAACCCGTAAACCAAACAAGGACCAGGGTTGTAACCCTTCGCCTGAATAGCACTATGTCTCTACCTATTTATTGTTAAAGATAAGTAAAACAATCATGTTCAGGAGTACCAGATACTGGGATTAGACGAGACTTAGACAAGGCGGGACACCATCCATTCACAAGCGGCCAAGCAATACTACGGCTTACTACTTAACTAACTAGGGTTATCACAAGCCTAGTTACTAGCAAGATGCAAATGAGAAATTCCTAGTCCCAAGCCCTGCAGACTATCTAGTTATCCTTTCACGGGTTAAGAGTATGGTTGGGTACATCGCCCAGGAGACGATATACCCTTAGGTGACTTAGAGGGTACAACACATGACAGTGTGCTGGAAATGTGCCCTACTCGTCGGCAGGCTACAAGTCCGTTTAAAGTGCCCAGATAACGAGATCGTCTGTGACTGGAAATTCTCCATAAACTATAGTTTGATCTAGTCATTAGCCTAATCCATATTCAGTGTGAATCCCTAACCGTGGTAACCAGGGAGTCATGTCCTAGACATGATGCGAGACAAGACAAGTGGATTATACAAGGCAGCAAGAATGAACACCTACGACGTCAGACTTGATTATACGAGTCAAGTTAGCCATCGCAACAGCATCAGGTCAGGTCAAGTTACAAGTTACAGGTTACAAGTTAAGAGCACACCCCATCGGGTCACTATCAAGAAGATCAGAAAGTACTAGAATCATACTTCACAGAAATCACGAAAAACCGTACTAGTCATAAGCAAAACACCAAAAACCGTGCCAGGTCGTGTTGGGTCGAGACAGTCGTGTTGTGTGGAACAAGATCTCAAAACTCTAACCCACAAATAAGAAGCCAAGTCCAAGTAATAAAATCCAAACCATCATGGGCAAATAGGTTGCACTGGGGTTAGATTGTACTAGGGTCGAACTGTGCATGAGTTGAACTGCACAGGAAATGAACTGTACATGAGTTGAACTGCACAAGAAATGAACTGCGCATGAGTTGAACTGCACAGGAAATGAACTGCGCATGAGATGAACTGCACAAGAAATGAACTGCGCATGAAATAAACTATACAGGAAATAAACCGCGCATGAGTTAAACTGCGTAGAAAATAAACTGCGCATGAGATAAACTGCGCAGGAAATGAACAGTGCATTGTGTGGAACAAGATCTCAAAACTCCAATCCACAAAAGAGAAGCTATGTCCAAGTAATAAAATCCAAACCATCATGGGCAAATAGGTTGTGCTGGGGTTAGATTGCGCTAGGGTCAAACTGCGCATGAGTTGAACTGCGCAGGAAATGAACTGCACATGAGATAAATTGTGCAGGAAATGAACTGCGCATGAGATGAACTGCACAAGAAATGAACCGCACATGAGTTGAACTGTGCAGGAAATGAACTGCGCATGAGATGAACTGCACAGGAAATAAACTGTGCATGAGTTGAACTGCGCAGGAAATAAATTGCGCATGAGATGAACTGCGCAGGAAATGAACTGCGCATGAGATGAACTGCGCAGAAAATGAACTGCGCATGAGTTGAACTGCGCAGGAAATGAACTGCGCATGGCCTTGTGCTAAAGAGTGCTGGTCGAGGGTCATCTTCTCCATCAGGCCGAGGGAAAACCCAAGAATCACCAAAATTTCCAATCTTCATAACTTGGCCAAATCAAAACGAAATTTGGATTTTCAAAGTTCTAACTTGGGTAAAATTAAATTCTCTTCCACATGGAAGCCTCAAAACAAGGAAAAATCTAAGTTTAATAGATCAAAACCAAGAAAATCCAAAAATGGTAAAAACTTAGATCTAGAAAAATAGAAGCTCCAAATCATAAAATATCAAGTTCTAATGTTGTTCACCATGGTCTAATCTAGCTAATGGACAAATAAAATGGGGTACTTATTTGGTGGCAAGGTGCACTTGCCTATGGTGTTGGTGTTGTATGGAGGAAGGAAAAAGAAGGTGAAGAAATTAATGGAAGTTATGAGGAGAGAGAAAGTTAGGTAGGGTTTTAATGAGGAATGATATATTGTGTTGAGGGTAGAGGTTTAGCTAAGGGTGTTCCAATGCATACTAAACCAAACCAAACCAATTCCTTCTCCACAAAATAAAACCAAGCCAGGTCCAAAACTCGTTTTACGAAGAAACCAAAATTCGCAAGTTAAGCCAAAACACAATTACAGGCCATAATCTGAGAAAATAAAATACAGGTCCGAAATACATATAAGCCTGATCAAAATACGTATTCCGAAATACGGACGTTACAATATAGAAGTGAGATCCTACCATAGCTCCCTTCTGGTATAAGCCATACAGCTAGCATAGACAATCGAAAGGTCCAACATAAGCCCCGACCTGTTGTTTCAGATGTTACAGTGAATAAACTGCTTGTTGGTCTCCTTTACCACCACATTGATATCATTGTTCCAGAATATCCATATATATGAGTTAAGATCTCCACCATAGAAGTAGCAAGGCATATGAATGTCTCCGACAAGCTCCTGGATGTTCTCCTAATCTATTTTAAGTTCGCGAATGGCTATAAAATTCGATGAGTATTTATTGTTGAGAGATTTGAGGTAGGTTCTGGTAGGTTGGTTCCTGATGCCCCGAGCTTCCAGCAGATGGCCTTAATACCCATTCAGTTTAGTGTGGTATTGTTGGCGTCCTTCCGTTTCCTGGTTTGTATAGTTTTAGTCGTAGAGTTGAGGTTATTGGGCTTATTTCTGGTCGACCTGGCAAGAATCGATGACTTGTCAAGCTCAGCCTGGTCCATGAGGTATTTTGTCGGGTTATAAGCCACAGTCCCAACAGTTGTCCTCCTAACCTATTTTTTCTGTTGCTTAGAACGGGCAATCTCCTCATCGCATAATTTTTTCTGTTGATTAGCCAAAGTTATTTCTTCGTCTGCCATACGATCCAAGAAGCTGGAACCAATGGTGATATCATCCTCCTGGTCTGACATCGGGTCATATTCTGAACCATCTGATTCAATTTTGTCGGCCTACCAGGTCGGTCTTGAACTCGACAATAGTAGCAGGAATGCTGTATCGGCTGTGCTCACAGACAAATTCATCTTCCGGCGCTGCTGTAGTGGTCCCTGCCGGTTGGTTGGCGGGGCTCGAACTATGCACAGACGGCTGAGGTACCGTACCCTGGACATTAATTCCATATCCTTTAGAGGTAGGGGTCTCAGACGTATCGATGTGACCAACCCCTGAGGGCTGCTCGATGTGTGGAATCTCTTGGGCCCCTCTCGGGCACCTGACGATCATCCACCATGTAGTTCGCCTCTGGTTGGGTAGCCGCTTCCTGGTTATCGGTCTCCGTAATATATGTGTAGGAGGCGGCCGTATTAGTAGTCTTAACCAATGGTCCTAATACCACAGCCGACGATGTCGGAGAGGAGCATAACGTCGACCATCGCCCCAAGGACGGGGGTAACCAACGCACCATCGAAGATAGGGGGAACCTCCAAGTCCGACCATGGCCAGGTAGTCGGAGGACCAATCCAAGGCTGGAGGGATCCGTCGGGCGCCATCTGGGGATCGTCGCAGTGAGGGTGCCCGGCTATGAAAGGGCAGAAGGAGCAGTAGTAAACTATTGGTCGCAAAAAGTAGGGCACCGGGTTAGAGGAAGACCCGCCATGACGACCAGGCCGTGAGAAGGTCGCCGGCCAGGTGGAGGCACCGCCGCGAGAAGGGAAGGAGGAGAAGGGGGAGGGGGAAGGGAGGAGGGGACCGAACCTACACCTGGAAAGACACCAGCGGGGGGGAAAGAGAGGGGGGAAATCGCCCAAGGGGGAGCTCTTTCGGCCGCGCACATGGGACCCTCGCCTCGGGCGCATTGTGCAGCATGGGATGCCCAAAATCCTTGCATTAGTGCGGACGGAACCGTCACGCACTGCAAAATCCTCCGTGATGAGCACCTACTGCCCTATAATAGATTTGTAGTTTTATTATGGGGATGATTTTGGGGGACGAAAGTGCTCGAGGAGCTTGTCATTTTTTGTGCGCCGCAGGCCGCGCGCCCATGCTCACCGATACAGCCTATCAGGCCCATGCCGCGGGCAGAAATTGCCGCACGATAGAAAATGCTGTGAATCGTCGCGCATGCAAATTTTGTAAGCACGCGCTCACTGGATGGCCATGCGCATGCAGCCGTTCGACGCGCCATGCGTCCCCCGTGTGCATGGGATTGTGGCGCATGATGAACATCCCCTACCACCAACTCCCCTATAATAGATTTGTAGTTTTATTGTGGGGATGATTCCGGGGGACCAAAGTGCTTGAGGAGCTTGTCATTTTTTGTGCACCGCTGCAGGCCACGTCCGTGCTCGTCGATGCAGCCTGTCAGGGCCATGCTGTGGGTAGGAATCTGCCGTAAAGGAAACAAAGTGCCACGAGGCACACAAACTGTATTATATGCTCACCCGGGATTCAGAGGATTCTTGTGAGACAGAGGGCCTAGTAGTGTTTATGGTGATTAGTTTGGTATTTGGTGATCGTCCTTCCTGACATGATATTTATTCCATCGTAGATGGAAGACTCCTGATAGATTGATTCTGTGGATAGATCGACTTGACGATTTGAGCTGTAGGCTCCCATGTGTACTTGAGATGCTAGCCTAGTAGAGATCCCGACCATGTACCTGACCTGATATCTATGCCACGATGTGGACAGATGACTTTTTGTGACTAACAGATTTGTCTTTATTCCTGACATGACTACTTGTATCCGTACTATAAGTCCAGCTTACCCTTTGATGTACTGGCCCTGATTTTGCACTGCGGTGCTCCTTGTCTACTAGCACTTTGAGGTGCTACTTCCATGATTATATGACATTGCGATGCCATCCTGTTATTCTAGCTATATGATATGATTACCTGTACGGGTACCTTGGTAGTTGGACTGTTTTCTTAGCGTGGTCAGGATAGCTTGCTTGTTTGTTGAATAATACTGAGAATGAATCACAATTGGGACTATAGGTGCCAAAGTTGATTCTTACTTAGCATTTCCGTACTGAGGTACGATATAGGCGGATGATCATGTGACCACGGTATGTGATTCTGGATAACTATAGGGATAATCTAGGTAACTTAAACTGGTACAAGCATTGGGAGGAGCAAAAATTCCGAGATCGTGCAATACTAGCCTTAATACAGACATTAGTCATGATTTGCATATTGGCCGCCACGGAATTTGTTATCGTTCGTACTAGTGGATGGCAGTATCTGACTACTATTATGAACTGTGTACTTATCTTGCTCGTACGGTGGTCTTACGAGGGATCGGTGCTTAGCTTGTCTTGTTATACTTGGCCCCGCTAGTCCTGCTGGGCAGTACGATCTGAGGATTCCCATAATTGCATTGTTGGGGTAACCCAACCTCCATATATAAAGCCGTAGGCAATTGAGTGGCCGCATATTCTTTTAAATTGTTTGGCTTGTTGCCTACAAAGCTGGCTGACATCGAGTTCCAGTTGGCGATGTAGGTATTATTGGATGTTAGGGAGTTTGTGATGATTGTTGATTATTTAGCTACATCAGTTGTAGATTGTTATCGTTTGTTGGTACCGTACGATCCTTACCCTTATTTACTGTTCATATATGTTCACCTGCCTTATATATTATCCTGCTGGCTTTTCTTCGCCCGTCCTTGAGCTTTCATTTCTGGTACTTTCTACAGTTGGCCTGACTAATCCTAGATTGTTTCTAGATTGCCAGTGACCGACCCTGTGGATCTTTCAGACTTGACTTGGAGGATGTGCTTCAATTCCAGACCTTGTTAGGGACTGTGGGAAGGTATACTTGTCTATATTATTATCCTGTACTATAGATTTCCTGAATATTATATGAGTATTTTCTGCTTTCCATATGATTCTCTCTCTTATAGTTATTTTCTTGTTATAGCATGTGGATATGAGATCGGATTTAGGCCATAGATTGATTGCATGCTAGGATACCCAGCAATATTGACAGCCGTCATCGCCGTATAACGTCTTCGTATCTTATACGGTGTAGTTGGCTGACGTCCATCCCCGTATTCCGGTACTAGGACGTGATTGGCAGCAATTTATTTAAGTAGATTTCCAAAAAAATTCGTGGATTGGCAGAAATTTGCCTTCCAAACTAAGTCCCTGGAATCAAATTTTTGTTCGATTTAGAATTGTTTTACGCCAAAGTTGGCATCAATTTTTTGGACGATCTAGGGCAGTTAAAATAAACTAGTTGAAGGGAATAAAAGTCATATAGGTTGTGTTTAAACCTAATCAAGTGGTTCGCAAAATGATCCACTGTACACGACAAAATATCACTATGAAAAAAGGTGCTAACTACTGTTGTTGTTGCGTTGTTGCAGCTTTGTGCGCATGTTCAGGCGATCGTCATCGTCTCTGTGGCGGCTAACGGCGGCGTACGATCGTGGATTGGTCGGGTAAGGTCGCAGGGATGTTCGCCTAAGGCTGGGGATTGTCAAGAGGACTGCCAAACTAAATTTTGAACTCTCGGGTGTTTATATACTCGGGTTTCTCTTTATTTATTTTTTCTCTGATTTCAATTTGAATTCGGTTTTAAACTGGTATCTAGATTAGGTTGTAGAGATTTGAATTAGGATTGTATAGAAAAAAGATTGAGTTAAAATTGGTGTAAATTTGAAGTGAATTCAAATAATCCAGCGTCCTTGTACGTGGGTCAGGCTTTTCTCGGTTGGGAAGATAAACTATGTGCATCATTGTTCCTCAATAGTTTATATATGTGTGTGTGTGTGTGTGTGTGTGTGTGTGTGTGTGTGTGTGTGTGTGTGTGTGTGTGTGTGTGTGTGTATACTTCGTAGATTTTTAGGGGTTTACTGCTAGTAGGCTAGTCAGGGAACATGACTGCACTAGCCCTACCATACTTTCTAGTCTACATGCGTAGCAAAATTTAACCATGACTAAGACTATATTTATAATAAAAATAAATTCCAAAATTATAAAAAAAAATCTTTGAAAAAATTGGGGGTTTACTTTCTACCCAACTTATAAAAAATTTATCCTTGAAATTAAAATAAATCTTAATATCAAATAATAATGAGACTAAATACGAAGGGAGAGTAAATACGTCAAATCATAATTAGGCTTCCAAAAGGATGGAGGAGGTAGTTATAAAAAAAATCTAAATTGATGCCATATTCAACAAGATAGGGTATTGTTAGTTCAAGACTCTACCCAACTTATAGAAATTGGTTAACTGTGAAATTCGTTGTTATAAGACTTCTAAGAAGGACAATTTCTAAGGAGAGACACGAGAATATTGGGCACTTCTGACGCAGTCACGGATCCCGAAAGAAGCCTAGATATTGCTATGGCATTTATGGTCAGTAAATTCAATAAAAGAATTATTACAAGTTTAACATCGTTCCTATAGTGGTCATGCTTCAATAAGATAATAGGAATCTCTTGTTTGAATATAACTAGAACGTATCAGTTCAAAGGGACTTAATTCTTTTCCTAACATGGGTGTCATGCCCCAACCCGGAAAATCGTTTGTCCTCGCATGATTTAACCTGAATCGATCGTCCTCGCTAGGGCGTGATGTCATACGAGTCTGGATCAGTTGCACTCATACAAGACATGATGACAGGTATCTTTGATTCAGTTTTAGCAGCTGAGGAAACAGAGTCACATTTGAGTTACCCAGAGTATACGATACAATTCTCTTTATTCAATAAGCAACAGAATTACAAAGGCTTTCAATAGCCTAAATGAATATGCTAGATTGGCTTACAATACTCATGTTCTCTCTTACCAACAAAGGATTTCACAATTCCATACATCATATCTTCTGTATCTCAGCCGCATCATCCTGTTGCAAGTCCGACCATCAGTACGATCGCATGCCCCAAAATGCTATGGCATTCCATGCTTCAGCGTGTTTAAGCGAAGCTCCACCACGAGCAATCTATTTCGTGTATCTGCAAACAATCTGGTAGGAGATCAGTACTAATCCTCTCGCGTACTGATCAGACCCACTTTACTAAACTGACATTAAGTAGATAGATAAATCATACAGCTTAAGTTATGATCTTTCTATCTTTGCCTTAGGATCAGTTTTATGGCATATTGTAAGCAGTAAATCATGTATTTCATGGCAAGCATGTTATCATTATTCGCATAAGCAAGCAGGTAACATATGGCAACTCGTGTTTATTTCGTGGTGCAACTTCTTACCAACAATGACGCACTCGTCCTTGCACCAACGCAAGGTGAATACGCCTACCATATTTCCCTGTCATATTATAAGTGATCTTTGTGCAGGATCTTTGTGTGCCTGCACTTTCAGTCCACCGGCCCTTATCTATATGAAGGTCACTTGCATTCCAAGCCATAATGGACTATATTTCTCAAATTTTATATGTGAGACAGCGATCACTTCGTACGAGTTTGCTAGCCCGATCTCCGGAGGACCCCGAATCACTTGGTAAGTGGCTTATCACATCAATAGCAGATTGTAAACCGTCTTAATGAAGTGCACCATCAATACCAAATTTCTCAAACCATCTTTCCTAAGTAAAATGATCCCGACGCCCCGACATACCACGTCCGAGGAAAATCACATACCCGTGCACGGGCTATATATCTTAAGTCCGTTTGACCATGCAACGTGCGTCAAATTCATACAACCAAACATTCGATTCAGCCAGCTCTATTTCTATTGGCACAATGCCCCAACTCAATGTTCACTAATGAATGCCCCGACGGCCATAAACATTTTGAAGCAGCATATCACATTCAATAGTTATTCGATGCACCCTCGATTCTGTATTTCCATGCTCTACACTTAGTGTTCAATGTTCTCCTACTTGGGCATTTAATGCACGTCTCCACATTATATTTTAATGTGCTAGACTTATGTTTATTCCCTCTGACTCGTGCACTAATGCATGCCTCAATAGAAATGTTCTACAGCTCGTGCACTGAGGCACTCATACCGATATAGCCTTTCAATGTTCAAACCCTCTAGCTCGTGCGCAGAGGAACGAACGACTCGTGCATTAAGGAACTCGCCGATATGATTATCCCATCTTCTTATAGCTTGCGCATCAAGGAGCTCACCGTTATAGTATTTTGATGTTCATTGGCGACTCGCACATTTGATATACGTTTCAATTGAATTACTATATCTTAGTGTTCGACACGCACTACGATTTTTCATCGATCGAGCCATGTACATCGACCCGATAGGTCAACTAGCATACAACGATATATTTTACTTAGGCATGACGGAGTAGAAAAGAAAGGTCAAAGTCCTCCCACCTTAGCCAATAAGCCTTGTCATTTTGTCGAACCGATCCATCTCGATTATATAACTTTATTGTACGACTATTTCTTCTGACTTAGTCAAAGCACTTCGTGCTTCGTTAAACTACCCACCCGATTCGGCCTATTGTGTCTATGCCTTAGTCCGTTGCGAGGCGATACTTTGGTTTGGCGGACTCCGTTGCAAATGGGGCAAAATATCAACCTCTTATAGTTCAACATAAAAGCATAGCCTGCATATGAAACTAACTAAAATCAATACTTATTCGAATCGAACTTATGCTTTGCATCGATTCGATTTAATAGATCTTCGAATCGATTTAATGCTTTCTTTCGGGACATCTTAACGCTTTGTATCAATCCGACTCGATGCATTCCTCGGGTCAACGTAACTCTCGTATCGATTCGCATCGATATTTTTTTGAGTCAACGCAACTCTTCGAGTCAATGACTCAACATAATGTACCGTGTGGAGCGGGACATTACATAATATTCTACTCAAAAAAGGTTCGTCCTCGAACCGAAACCAACACTCATTCCAAGTGTTTCTCTAGATCGTTTCATTCTCTCATCCACTATCGATGTTCTGTTTCAAATACTCGTACAAGCTTTCATTAACCTTCATAGTAGCATACAACCTGATCTAGACCATACACATATTCAATACATCCCAGAAATATATATATTTCAGCCAAGCCCAATGGTAGAAAATTGGAATAAAGCTAACAGGTAAATCTTCAATCCTCGAATACTTGCCATCTCGTAATCTTGATCGAACTTATCTCTAGCGCCTGTTCTCGCAATTATATCTCATATGCATCTTCGATGCATACGTGATCATCCAACAAAAGTTACGGCACACGATGCGATTCAAAAATTACATTTCTAATTTCGTAGTCTTAGTATTGAACATCAATTCTATGCCTTGCGTCAATCTGTCGTACATCCGATCGCAACGAGCCATCACAACGCCTTGCATTCGAAATCGCTGCACAACTATTGTAGGACCGTTGAGCTTCTCTAGAGGGAAGATAAATAGAGTGAGTGCGAGTACAGCAGAAAATAATCATCAATAAAAATTAAAGGCAGATAACAGTGGCAGTGAGTAAAGAGGCAGTAAATAAATGTAGCAAAAGATAAACAGATCAAACTCAGTGACACAGCGATGTATACTGGTTTCCTTCTGAGGGGACTAATCCAGTCTCGAGTACTCTTGTTCGATGTTAATCCACTATGGCACAAGCTAATTGATCGAGCTTACAGTCTCTTACAACACCGTGCTTGGTGACAAGTGCACGACCAACTTCACAACACCATGTTTGGCGATGAGCGCACGATCGACTGTGAAAACAGAGATGGTTTCTGAACTTTGAACGACCTCTTTACAACTCTGAGAACCAAAAAACTCTAGATCAAAAAGATATTACTGGCTTTTGGCTAAGAGATGTGTAGGTGGAATATGAAAGTTTTTAGAACACTGAAAACGCTTTTAGGATATAGAAAGAGAGAAGAGAAGATGAATGAATGAGTGATTTGAAATGAAAAATTCTCTTCTATTTATAGGTGTTTTCTAGGATCGAACTTGGACAGAATTCGGGTGGAGTTCTGATGCAAAGATTTCGCAAACGAACGTTGCATACAGATTTGGAGGCAATAAATATTTGAATTCAAACTAACAGAATTTGGCCAAAGTTCGGACCGAACTCGGCTTGAGTTCTGTCTCAATTCTAATATAAAATATTTATCAAATTCTGTGACATAAAAATGAATGGTATGTTTGGTAAGTGGACTTTGGATGGGTAGGCTGTATAGAAGAGTGGACTGTGATTAACCTAAGCCATTAGTATCCAGTCGAATTTATATCCTATACTCAATAAAGATAAAATACACAATAAATTGTAAATGACTTGGACTAATTTCAAATTAGAATGAGCTTCAGAATGATGATTTGCATGCTTGCTGGTGTAGTAGTACGTTCTTTGATATTGATTTCACTTGACCTGAAATGTTTAGCAGCAGTTCGTATATTTTGTGCATTGACTTAGGTCATTGTCGATTATCAAGATCGGGTGTGACCATCAGGAAATGGGCCAACAATCTTTTCCATTTTGATAATTGACAAACTTGAGTCTATACCAAAATATATCTAAATAAAATAAAATAAAATACCTGAATGGTTCGTTTTGAAAAAAAATGGAATTGGTATTTGCGTTGCTTTGTTGATTTTTTGTATTGCTCTTGCTACCCCTTTGTCAATGTCAAAAATGGTTTAGGCTCCCCTATAATGTATGAAGCCAACAATGTTCATCATAAGCCAAAGAAAGTAATGATAGAGTAATAACCACAAAGAACAAGATATCCACAAATAACAAATCTTAGCAAAATGAACTAGAAATGAAATAAGGAAATGTCATACATAAAGAAAGATACATCCAACACAAACTGCTTTTAAATGTCTAACTATAAAATTTAGACAAAAAGAAAACTACAAACGATCATCATCTAATAAACTGCATCCAAAAGAACCACTAACTAAAGTCTACATCACATCGGTGTATCGCCACCTCCAAGAGCATCCGGTGGAAAGTATGCAGCAGTAGGATCAAAATGAGGAAAAGTCATCTCATCATCGAACCTAGGTCCACGAAAGCTGGGGTGATGAAGCATGGTGACTGGATGTGTGGGGTCATGAGAAAGACTCTAGTGAATGTCAGCAATACTGTTTCGCAACACCTGAGCCTGGGTGATGTGGCAGAACTCAGAATCAAGATAACCTTGATGTCGTTGCACTGAGAGGAAAACGAAATCATCAAAGCACTGATAGAAATCGAGGTTGAAACCAGGAGCAGGGGCTGGAGCAGCAGGAACAGAAGAAGCCTCAGGGTCGTCATCGTGAACCGGAGCAACAAGTTCAGTACCAGAAGGCAGAAGAGGAGTTGGATACAACCTAGACCTACTGAGTTCAGTGGCAGTGGCGGAGTAAGGACATGTTTTAAGATCAATATCAAACCTCCTATAAATGGAAGCCAAGTGCATATGATAGACAAGATTGCGTCCCACACTTTTTGAGTTAAGCATCCATGTCATGACAGTCTTTGGGACAGAGAAAGGGATACCAAAATGAATATGGTTCATAGCCAATAACTTCATAAAGGTAATCTCGTCAGAAGATCCCTACTTTGGAAGAAGAACAGAAAAGATAAACCTATGAAGTTCATAAAAGTTTTGATTGAAATGTTTGGAATACACCCTACGAGGAATAGGTTTAGGGTGACATAATAATTCTTTGAAAGAATCAAGGGTGACACATTCAGGGAATTGGACATGGTTGATATCCACTAATGCCTCACCTACATCAGGAACATGAAAGTATTCGCTGATGTCTGTGGCATTGAACTCAAGTTCCTGCCTAGCTATACAAGAATAAAAGTTGCCTTTGTCTTTTACTTGCAAATTGCAGTAAAACATACGAACAACATTGCATAGATATTTTCAGCAACTTCGAAAAAATCTCGAAAACCAAGACGGTTGAAAGAAGGGGCATACTCAGAAAAGATAGTAAAATTGACATGTGCCCCAGCACAAATTTTACGACCCGAAAAAGAATCGAACCAAAGATCAGAAAATTTCCTATCGGGAAAAAGTCTGGAGTCGTAGTCATCAGTTCCAGTAGGACGGGCTAGACTGAAGACGTTGGTCGGAACATAATCCGAGGAAGATGATCCTGCTTGAGAGGTATCGATCTTTCTCTTCTGATGTTTGGGTGCCATTGATAAAGAAGAAAAGAAGTTGAATACCTTGAGGTAGAAGATGAAGATAAAGAAGATGGAGAGGATGACTGCAAAACTCCAAAAAGCTTAAAGAGGAAGAGAAGGAGGAGCTTCTCTTGAGTTTTAGAGGAGATTTTTCGGTTGGGGTGTGGAGAAAAACGAAGTGAAAGAGATGAATAAATAGGCTAGAGCCGGCTGTTCAATTCTGGAAATCCGTACAGAGCCGACCGACTCGGTCCGAACTCGGGCAGAGTTCGGCCCGAGTTCGGCTACTTGCATTCCCAATGTCATAAATACAGTAGGAGTTCTAAATTTAAATTAATAACTATTACACTCCTTTATTTGATAATTTCTATTACTTTGGGTTAGCTATAGGGGCCGGATCCCAGCTAGCGGTAGTCCGAAGACAAGTACACCGTATCGTTTCAGGCTATTTACGTCTGATGACAGAAGGACCCTTTCGGCTTGTACCCAAAATAATTTCCATTAATAAATTACAAAGTTTCAAGTTATAAATTAATTTAATAAACATACTACATTATGAATCTAAAAATTCAAGTATGTCGAGCTCTCGACGCATAATGTTAAAGCGGTCTTCAGCTAGTGATTTTGTGAAAATGTCTGCTAGTTGATGATCTGTGTCAATAAATTCTAAGCAGATGTTCCCGTGTTGTTGGTGATCACGTAAAAGTGATGACGAATTTCAATATGCTTTGATCGTGAGTGACATACAGGGTTCTTAGTCAAGTTTATAGTGCTAGTGTTATCACAGTAAATAATAATCTTAGTGTAGTGCAGATTGTAGTCTTCTAAGGTTTGCTTTATCCAAAAAATTTGAGCACAGCAACATCCTACGGCGATATACTCAGCCTCAGCAGTTGGTAATGCTACAGAATTTTGTTTCTTGCTAAACCATGAGACTAAGGCTTTTTCTAGGAAATGACACGTACCGCTGGTACTTTTACGGTCTACTTTGCATCCTGCAAAATCTGCATCCGAGTAACCTATTAGGGTAAAGGATTTGGTTTTAGGATGCCATAAGCCGACTGTTGAAGTTCTCTTAAGGTATCGGAAGATACGCTTAACGGCACATAAGTGTGATTCCTTAGGATTTGCCTGGTATCGTGTACAAATACAAACATTAAATATAATATTAGGGTGAGTAGCAGTTAAATATAATAAGCTACCAATCATTCCTTGATACTTACGCTGATCGACAGTTTTGCCACTTTCATCAGTGTTAAGCTTTTGTTGATGTAGCCATTGGAGTTCCAATTGGCTTTACATTTTTGAAGTCGTACTTTTTTAGTATATCCTTCATATATTTGGCTTGATTGATGAATTTTCCCTTTGAGTGTTGTTTGATCTGGAGTCCTAGGAAGAAGTTCAGCTCTCCCATCATACTCGTCTCAAATTCACTCTGCATACACTTAGCAAACTCTTGACAAAAATTTTCATTAGTAGATCGGAATATAATGTCATCAACATATATTTGCAGAAGAAGAATATCATCATCTAAAGACTTGATAAACAAAGTAGTATCAACTCTTCCTTTTAAAAAACCATTTTTAAGTAAGCAGGCACTTAGGCATTCATACCAAGCACGAGGTGCCTGTTTGAGTCGATATAGTGCTTTCTTAAGTTTGAAGACGTGATCAGGTTTTTGAGAATCTTCAAAACCAAGGGGTTGTTTCACAAACACTTCTTTTTTCAAAAATCCGTTTAAAAATACACTTTTCACGTCTATTTGAAATAATTTAAAATCATTAAAACATGTATATGCATAAAACATGCGGATAGCTTCTAGTCTAGCAACATGAGCATATGTCTCGTCATAATCAATACCTTCTTCTTGATTATAACCTTGTGCCACTAGACGTGGTTTGTTGCGTAGAACTTGTCCATCTTCACTTAGTTTATTTTGGAACACCCATTTGGTACCAATTATCGATTGACCAATAGGTTTAGAAACTAGTTCCCAAACTTGGTTTCTCTTAAATTGATTAAGTTTCTCTTGCATGGCATCAATCTAAAACTCATCATTAAAAACATCTGCTACATTCTTAGGTTCTACTTGTGAAATAAAAGCTACATTTGCTGCTATTTCAGAATCTCAATAAGAAGAGCGTGTACTTACACCTTTTGATATATCACCTATAATGAGCGTCTCTGGATGATCTGGCAAGAACTTCAATGATTCAAATCTATGAGTCAGATCTTCCACAGGACTTTTATCGGTTCTGGCTTATACATTTTCATCATCACTGTCGCTAGATCTGTGACTATTGAGCTCATCAAAGGTAACGTTAATGGATTCTTCAACAATCATAGATCTTTTATAGAAAATTCTATATCCCCTACTCTTAGCAGTATATCCGAGAAATATCCCTTTATCCGCTTTAGAGTCAAACTTTCCAAAGTTGTCCTTGGTGTTCAGGTTAAAACAACGACATCCAAAAACTTTAAAATAAGAAATATTTGGAATCCTTCCAAACCAAAGTTCATAAGATATTTTTTTGAGATGGGTCAAATTAACACCCTGTTGAAAACATGACAGGCTGTATTAACAGCTTCTGCCCAAAAATATTTAGGAAGATTATGCTGATTCAGCATGACTCTAGCCATCTCGCTTATAGTACGGTTCTTCCGCTCCATAACACCATTCTGTTGAGGAGTTCTAGGACATGAAAACTCATGGTAATATCGACTATCATCACAAAACTTTTTGAAACCAGTATTTATGAATTCGCCACCATGATCACTTCGGATACGAGTAATCATGAATCCTTTTTCGTTTTGTATCTTTTTACAAAATAATTGAAATTCAAAAATTGTATCACTTTTGTTTGATAAAAAGTAAACCCAAGTAAAACGAGAGAAATCATCAACAATAACAAATACATAGAGCTTACCTCCAAGACTAGCGACTCTACTAGGACCAAATAAATCTATATGTATCAACTGCAAAGGTCTAGAAGTACTTACAGCGTTGTTGGATTTAAATGTAGACCTATGTACTTTGTTCTTTTCACAGTCAGCACATGCCATATCTCTCTTGAATGGTATCTCAGGGAGTCCTTTTACTAGCTTCTTAGTGCTCAGTCGTGAGATGGTGTCCATATTGGCATGTCCTAGCCTCATATGCCATAGCGAGCTTTCGTCTAGGTTAGCTACTAGGCATCTTTCTGCATTATTAGTACTTTCCAGAAAGAAAACATAAATATTGTCTTCTCTAATCCCTTCATATACGGGATTACCAGATGATATATCATATATGGTACATTTATCTTTTACAAAGTTGATACCATAACCATTATCAGCCAAGTGACTTATGCTTAATAGGTTATGTTTCAATTCTGTAACTAGACAAACATCTTTTATTACAGGATAAGGAGATATACCAACAATACCATTTCCAATGATATATCCTCTCAGGTTGTTTCCGAAGGAGACGTATCTTTTTTTCTTTATCGATAGCGTGGCGAACAAAAATGCATCACCAGTCATGTGCCATGAACATCCGCTATCGAGGATCCACCTGCTTTTAGCATGAGAGGGTTGAGGGTCCACCTACAAAACAAGTAGATGAATCCTTTGGTACCCATTTACTGAAGGGTCCAAGCTGATTAGTCTTAGGTCTCTAAATCAGTGTGTGATTGTCAACAAGCTTTTTTGCTAGACAATACTGTGATATGCGCCCATGAGTACCACAGTACGTGCAAGTAAGTTTTGAAAATGTGTTAGTAGAATTTGTATTGACATGCATATATAGTTTCTTTGAAAACCTCTATGTGAAAGCATGGTAATATTCGTATTTCTTACGTGCTTTCGTATTTTAGTCCTTTTAGGTGTATGCTTAGCATTAGGACTAAATTTAGGCTGTGTCACAGGTATAGCCTGTTTGTCTAACTTGATTTCTAACTTTTAAGAAACCGCATAAGACTCTTCAAATTTAGCAGTCATATCTATGAGTCTTTGTTCTGTGACTAAGTGCTTCTTCTTCTCTATGTCATATAACTCTTGTATCTTGACATAGTCTCTTTTTTTCTTTTCAATTTTGAGGATAGTCTCATGATAGTCTACTTTAAGCTTGGCTATCTTTCTGTGTTACCAGTAGTAGATGTCTCTTTAATGTCTTCAATGAGACAGGACAGTCTAGCTACTTCGGTCGTGCATGCCTTAACCTCTTTTCATGATTGCTTATACTTGTCAAACACATTTCTGTGTTCTTCAAGTAGTTCGCTGAAGGCATTTTCTAACTCATCGAAAGTAAAATCATCATACAAAGGATTTGAGGATACCTTATCAAAAGCCATAAGACAGACATTGGTATTTTCGTAGGGTTTGTCTTCTTCATCTGAATCACTGGTATCGCTTTCATGCCAGATACTTGTATTTGCGTACTTTTGACTAGTTGTTGCTTTTCGGCTTAATTTCGATCTATCATATGGACTGCTTTTCTTTGAAGTTGGACAGTCCTTCTTCATATGTCCTGATTTCTCGCATCCAAAGCATATTGTTTCCTCTTCATTGCTTTCTTGGATATCTCTCTTCCTTCTGTTTGATTTCTCAAACTTTAGAAATTTTTTGAAGTTCTTCACTAGCAGGGCTTGTTCATCACTACTTGATGATTCTTCATCAAAATCTTTGCATGTTGATCTTCTGGCTTGAGCTTTGAAGGCGATTGATTTTTCTTTTGGAGTAGCTTCTTCAAATTCTTACAGATCTAGCTCATGGGTCATAAGCTTGCCCATAAGTGTTTCTAGAGTCATGGTGGTGAGATCGTTTCCTTCAATGATTGTCATTGCCTTCGGGTTCCAGTTCTTGGTCAGAGCCTGTAGCACTTTTCTGATTTTCTCGTGATTACTGTAATCCTTACCAAGAGATTGCAAAGGATTAGTAATATCAAGAAAATGAGTGAACATCTGTGTAATTGACTCGTCGGATTTTGTTTTGAACGATTCATATTCCTGTGTTAGTCTACTGATTTTAGATTCCTTCACTTGGGAAGTACCTTCATGAGTTGCCTCAAGAAGTTTCAAAATTTAATGAGACGTCTTACAGGTTGAAACTCGATTGAATTCCGTCTTGTCAATTGCATAGAACAGTGCGTTGATGGCATGTGCATCTAGACTAGCCTTTGCTTTTTCTGCCTCTGTATATTTATCATGAAGCTTGTCTGTAAGTATGCCATCAACTACTGTAGGTGCCGATTTCTTATAACCGTCAATAACTATAGACCAAAGATCAAAGTCAAGAGACTTTAAAAAGAATGTCATTCGTGTTTTCCAGTAAGTATAGTTTGTTCCATCAAATAGTGGGGTTCTATTTGTGGATTGCCCTTTACCGATGAATATTGATTTCACGGCTGCCATATATACTCTATAAGGTTGTTATATTAGAATATAACCTGCTCTGATACCAATTTTAGGACTATTGAGTACCTCTAGAGGGGGGTGAATAGAGTGAGTACGAGTGCAGCAAAAAATAATCACCAATAAAAATTAAAGGTAGATAACAATGGCAGTGAGTAAAGAGACAGTAAATAAATGTAACAAGAGATAAAAAGATCAAACTCAGTGACACATCGATGTATACTGGTATCCCTCTGAGAGGACTAATCCAGTCTCGAGTACTCTGGCTCGATGTTAATCCACTATGGCACAAGCTAATTGAGAGCTTGCAGTCTCTTACAACATCGTGCTTGGTGACAAGTGCGCGACCGACTTCACAACACCGTACTTGGCGACGAGCGCACGACCGGCTCCGAAAACAGAGATGGTTTATGAACTTTGAACGACCTCTTTACAGCTCTGAGAACCAAAAGACTCTAGATCAAATAGATATTGCTGGCTTTTGGCTAAGAGATGTGTAGGTGGAATATGAAAGTTTTTAGAACACTGAAAACACTTTTAGGATATAGATAGAGAGAAGAGAAGGTGAATGAATGAGTGATTTGAAATAAGAAATTCTTTTCTATTTATAGGTGTTTTCTAGGACCGAACTCGAACAGAATTCGGGTGGAGTTCTGATGCAAAGATTTGGCAAACGAACATTGCATACAGATTTAAAGGCAACAAATATTTGAATTCAAACTGATCGAACTCGGACCGAACTCGGCCAGAGTTCGGACCGAACTCGGACCAAACTCAGCATGAGTTCTGTCTCAGTTCTAATACAAAATATTTGTCAAATTCAGTTGCATAAAAATGAATGGTATGTTTGGTAAGTGGACTTTGGATGGGTAAGCTGTATAGGAGAGTGGATTGTGATTAACCTAAGCCAGTAGTATCCAGTCTATCTTACAATTTATATTCTAGACTCAATAAAGATAAAATACATAATAAATTATAAAATGACTCGGACTAATTCCAAATGAGAATGAGCTTCAGAATGATGATTTGCATGCTTATTGGTGTAGTAGTACGTTTTTTGATATTGATTTCACTTGACCTGAAATGTTTAGAAGAAGTTCGTATATTTTGTGCATTGACTTAGGTCATTGTCGATTATCAAAATCGGGTGTGACCATCAGGAAATGGGCCAACAACTATTTCTGAAGTCTCACTTTGTAACTAATCTCGATACGATTTCCCTTTGTTGACTTGCAAATGCATCCACGTTCAGGGCTACACCCGCTAGGTAAATTACCTAGACACTGTGCTTAAATTCTTCTGACACAACTGTCATGACCCGTACCCGCTTTTCGGACACGAGCTCGTGAGCAAGCCAGCTACGTATCGAGCGGACTCCAGCCCGACTCGAGTACGTATAAGCTGTCAAGGTCATGGTATCAAGTCTAATCTATTCTATATCTCAATCCACAAGAATCAAGTAAACAAGAATGAACAAGTATGGGTCATGGTCTGCAGCCCATTAGCATATTGTCCGATTAGACTCTAAGATTAATATGAGTCTATAAATAAGCAGAGTATATCATGGTACTGAATATAAGCACGAGAGGATAATAAAGAAATATCACAAGCAAATACCTGTATCATGCATCGCAATCCTCTACCATCTCGCTCTGCTAACTAACTCCATATAATCGCTAAACCTGAAGAGATCATCAGGTCCTCAGAGGACATAGCAAGATACATAATATACATGCCTATCTAATAGTTTTATCATACACAAGAAAATAAACAAGAAAAACAGGAACACGACAAATGACTACGAACACGAACACGAACACGAACACGAACACGAATACGAACACTAGAACAACTACGTACAAATGAACTGCCGGATGAACGATAATCACGAGATCAATAGAAGAAACCAAACCCTCGTCCCGAGTGTGGACTCACTGGTTTGAACTAAGCACTAACCCTCGTCGGAGTGTGGACTCTCTGGTTAGTACTAACCCTCGTCCCGAGTGTAGACTCTCTGGTTAGTTTACGGCAAGGCACCCTCGTCCCGAGTGTGGACTCTCTGGTTAGTTAAGTCAAGTCATCACCCTCGTCCCGTGTGTTGACTCTCTGGTACAAATAATCGACATCCTAGTCCCGAGTGTGGACTCACGGATGTAAACAGATCAAGAAAAACACCCTCGTCCCGAGTGTGGACTCTCTGGTGCCAAGGAAACAATATCAAGGATTTAGCAGTTCAATTACACGTACTCGTTCTATGACACGACTCAAGCAAGGTACTGACGAGAACAACTCCAAACACAAGGCCAAACATGGACACGGCTATATACAACAAGAACAACTCCACAGAAAATAACACGAAAAGCACATGTCCATAAATAATCTAAAGACTGTAAAATGAAAAAAAATATATGTAAATAAAACTGTAGAGGAAGACAAGGTATACTTGCCTTGTGGAAGCGCGAAGAACCAACAACAAACCGTCAACCAATAAGCCAAATAAGTCCAAATCTCACAACTGTCTCCGAAAGCTGAAATAAATATTACCAATATTCTTAGAATAGTCAAATTAGCTAGGATTGCCTGTCCTTAAGTCCAATTCTGGACACAGGGGGAAAACGGTAATTTTGGACAAAAACGGTGTCCGCCATTGGACCCGCTTTGCACCGAAAAGTGTGCCAGAGTCAATGGTCTCTAAAGTCGTCAAACTATATGTCTACGGATCTGGTTTTCCGATACGAACCCAACCGTATGTCCAGAGTTTGATTCCGGCAGGCCGTGCACAAAATCACCCATTGAGTTGGACGGCGATTTTACCAACTGTCTCAGAATCGGACCAAACTTGGCATACAGGACCAGAAAAATGATACAGTCCTGTTGGCGCAAGTTTCGTCTCGATCCGACGAGCGTGCACAAAGTAATTGAGAAATTTGCACAGAGGCTGATACGGTGATTTTCGACGGATACGCATCAAATTCGTCGCGCACACGCGACCAACTTGAATTCCGTCAAAGCCTACACGACCACGAAGTCATTACACACCTTTCAATGCTTACGGTTCGCGACCACGTCGCCTGGTGTAATGCCTGTGTTCGTATTACGTATTTTGGGATACGTATACGTATTTTATTCTGTATTGCCTGATTCCTTGTTTAGCTCTCGGCTTGGTTTAACTCTCGGTTTGGGTTGGCTTGGTTCGGCCGACCCAATGCTTGGTCCATCATGGGCCAAGGGTGGAACACTTTAGCCTATGCTTCTCCTTCATTTCCACCACAACTCCCTTCTTTATTATCCCCACCAACCTTCTCTCTCCTCCATAATTCTCATTTACTTCTCCTTTCCCCACCATTACTCTTCTCCACCAACCAAGAATACCATAGGCAAGTGCAACTTGCTTCCATAAGAGAACCCCTTTTGATGGTTTCATTAGCTTCTCCTCATGATTCTAAACCACATTAGAACTTGTCATTTTCTATTTTTGAGGCTTTAATTCTTGTAGATCTAGAGTCTTGCTATTTTCGGATTTTTGGTGGTTTTGATCTATCAAACTTCCTTGTTTTCATGTTTTGATGGTTCCATGTTGTAGAGAATTTCATTCTACCCAATTTTGACCTTTGGAAAGTTAGATTCGGACTTGTTTTGACCAAGATATGGACTGTTGAAGCTTAGATTCAACTTTAGAGTTCTTGCTGTTCTTGCCATTTGGAGAAGACAGTGAACAGTGAGCTAGCTTTTTAGCTTACGCCACTGAGCTGTACGCTGCTCTTTAGCGAGCGTACGCTAGCCTTGGTACGCTGCTCTTTAGCGAGCGTACGCTAGCCTTGATACGCTGCCTGTTGGCAGCGTGTCTTTTGCGTACGCTAGCATGAACGTGCCCTAGACCCTTTCGTACGCTAGCTTGAGCGTACGCTGACCTGTAGCTTGAGCGTGCCCTTGTGTACGCTGACCCTTGCGTACGCTTCCCATTGGAAGTGTATGGACCCTTTGGTACGCTAGCTTAAGCGAGCAAGGTGTACGCTGGCCTGAGCATAGTTTGACCTGAGCGTGTGGCCTTTGGCTGACTTGGTCTCATGTCAGCGTGTCAGATTTGGTTTTATTTTCCTTAAGCTTGGCTCTTTTATAGCCCGGTATATTGATATTTTATTAGATATTTTATGCCCATTTTATATCCTTACGCCTTTTGTCCTGAACTTGATAATTGCGAATTTACTTGATATGTTTAGAATTGACAATTGAGCATGACCTGATAGTGACCCGTAGTGGTGCACTCCTGACATGAGTAACCTGACATGACCTGATAGTGGCCCGTCGTGGCGCACTCCTGACAAGTAAACTTGACCTGATAACCTGACATGTTATACCTTGATAAGCTGTTGCGACGGCTACCTGACATGACATGACCTGTATAATAACCTGGACACCGTGGGCGATTGTGCTTGTATAAATAATCCAGTCTTGTCTTGCATCATGTCTAGGAGGGGACTCCTGAGTACCACGGTCAGGAGTACCTATTGAAATAAACTAAGGGCTAATAACTAGATTAATACATTAGTCATGAAGAGATTTCCCAGCTACAGGCAATCCCGTTACCTGGGCACGCCTTGGGATCTGTAGCCTGCCGTCGAGTAGGGCACATTTCCAGCACACTGTCATGTGTTGCACCCTTCAAGCTACCTAAGGGTATATTCGTTTCCTGGACGATGTACCCACCTGAATTCAACTCTAATCTTTTAACCCTGGAAACCTGGATGGTCTGCAGGGCTTGTGGCTGTGGAATAATCTCACTGCATCTTGTTAGTAATTAGGCTTGTGATAACCCTAGTTAGTTGAAGTATCAAGCCGTAATTCTTGCTTGGCCGTGAAGTGATTGGATGGAGTCTAACCAGTCTAATCTTGCCCTGATCCTGTTCCAGATTATCGAATAACCAGAATGCTTGTATTTATTTTACCGATAAATGGTGAGAATTCTAAGTTCTGTTCAGACGAAGGGTTACAACCCCGGTCCTTGTTTGGTTTACGGGTTGTAACCTGGTTATCTGAATAGTTCTATGGTTATCTCGTCGTATATCATCCTGGTGTATTTTCTTTATGTCCAGTTCTTACTTTTATTTATATCTTGTACTGATTGCTGGTTTTTGGTTCTTAAGTGAAGCTTCCTTTGTGGTACTTGCTCTTTCTAGAGTCTGACCCAGCTGGTTTTGTGTGGCCAGATTTTGGAGCAGCTCCAGAGGATCTACCGACCTTCCTGCCAGATGGTGAACACTAGAAGGAATCCTGGCAACGAGTGGGTTATTTTTGGCTCTCCCACTCTATTGTAAAAATATTCTTTTGAGGCGTTTAGCCGACGAGCACCTGTTTAGCTCGGTTGCACTTACTTACTGTCTGCCTACGGGCTGTAGCATGATTAACAGATCCTAGGGTTGATCATGTATGACTAAACTCTTGCTAGTCCTAACATTTTGTAACGACTAGCTTCATGATCACCTGAATATGTAATATTTGGGATGCCTTATTGTTGTATATTTAATGATCATACATCTTGTGACTTTTACTTACTTGCTTATGATTGAGACACTAGGCTTGTTCATGACCTTAAGAGACTGCTGGCTTGTAGATAAACCCTTATGTATCCTAGACAGCCGTGACCGTATAGCGAGGTGGGTTGCACTTCAATATACGTAGCTGGCTATGTCTGCCCCCGCTCTCCAGTATTCTGGTTCTGGGGCATGACATGGTTTAAGTGGTGGCCCATGCAGGTCTTGTAAATCTAGATATGTGAGGGTTTACCGAATAGATGTCTCAATCAGTATTCGTCCTTGATCTCTGCTCATATCTTCTGAATCCCTGGATTCTTGTCCTGATCATATGCTTGTATCGTTGATCTGTCCTGGTCCTTCCTTATTGTTCCCTATGTCGTCTTCTCCAGCGGTATTGTTCGTGGTCCTACCGACCAGCAAGACGAGCACCTCCCGCGGACCAGCAGCAACCTGGAGATCAAGCCCAGCATTCCGGAGTAGCCTCCAGAGTCGTGCCTTCTGACGGAGAACCACCAGTCCAGCCAGTTCAGCCTGTCGAGCCTGATGATGGCACTTTGGTAGGTCTTGTCAGGACCTTGATAGCTTCTCAAGATCGTCGTGGAGATGTATTACAACAGGCAGTGGCGGATGCTTTGACCAGAGGCGGTCATCCAGGGAACAGCACGGCCAACAGCTTCAAGCGCTTGAACCCTCTATTCTTTGACGGTAGTAAAGATGCTATCGCAGCAGATGCATGGCTTCAGGATACAGAGGTGGTTCTAGAAGCAGCCAAGACTCCAGAGAATGAGAAGGTAGCCGTGGTGCGCCTGTAGTTGTTAGATCTTGCCCGCAGCTGGTGGGCAGCACAGGCCGTTGGATTAGCAGCACCTATTGCTTGGGCAGTGTTCAGGGAAAGATTCCAGACCAAGTATTTTGATACCGTGGCTCGGTATGATCTGCAGACGAGGTTTACCAATCTAAAGCAAGGAGGCAGGACGGTCGACGGATATGCGGCCGAGTTTTCCAGACTTAGTCCGTTTGCTCCTACTTTGGTGGCAACCGAGTATGATAGAGCCCAGCGGTTCCAGGACTTCACCTGGAGATATTGTTGGCAGTTGAGCAGTTTGAGCATCAGACTTTTGATGCAGTCTTGAGAGCAGCTAGGAGGCATGAGTATACCTCCCAAAGGATTGTGGATAGGGCCGGAGGTCGGAAGAGATCTCACGGCCAGATGAATCAGTCTTCAGCACCGGCCCCGGCAGCCAGGGCTTTGACTATTGGAGCTCCGAGGCGAGCGGCCTCAGTAACGTCGGTTCAGCATTCCACTCCGACGTACCCTCAGCAGCAGAAGCAGAAGCAGTCTTCCGCAGTGGGATGTTCTCATTGTGGAAAGCCAGGCCATGTGGTGGCAGATTGTCGCAGGGCACATGGATTGTATCTGGCTTATGGAGCACCGGACCATAGGGTTGGATCATGCCCGAATAGGGGTGGTTCATCATCGTCCAACCTTTCTAGCTCTTCGGTGAGAGGACCAGCACCGGTCCAGCAACAGCAGCAGTACCCATTGCCGAGGCCCTTGCCGCCTCAGACCCAAGTGTTCCAGCAGCAGAACCCCCAGTAGTATGTTCAAGCCCAAGCCCAGAGTCAGAGCAGACAGCGAGGATTTCAGCAGAGGGGACCAGCACCCCGAGGGCACGGTCAGGCTATGGTGATGACCGTAGAGGAAGGATTGGCACCAGGAGAGGTAGTGGCAGGTACTATTCTCGTCAAATCCTTTCCAGCTTCAGCTTTATTTGATTCTGGTGCATCGCATTCTTTTATGTCTGCACGATTTACGACACGGATAGGATTGGAGCCCGAGTCATTATCAGTAAGGCTCAATATACTTACTGGTAACGGACTTGTGGAAGTAGATAGAGTGTTTTCCTCGTGTCGGATCGTAGTTAGCGGTAGAGAATTCTCCGCTAGATTGATAGAATTCTCGATGGCCGATTATGATGTGGTCTTAGGGATGGATTGGTTGAGGAACCAGTATGCTAGGATAGACTGCCACCTTGGCAGGGTTGTTTTTAGCATTCCAGGCGAGCCGGAGTTTTCTTTCTCTTGAGGTGAGGTTGAGTCATCTCCTCCAGTATTGCGGATGGCAGTAGCAGCAGTTCAGTTGTCCAGGATAGTGGATGAGTTCCCAGATGTTTTTCCAGAAGAGCTTCCAGGTATGCCTCCGGAGCGGAAGATCGAGTTTACTATAGACTTGATTTCCGGGACAGCCCCAGTATCAGAGAGAGACTATAGGATGGCGCCGTCAGAATTGGAGATATTGTACAAGATGATTGAAGAGCTTAGAACCAAGGGATTCATTCGTGCTAGTGGATCGCCTTGGGGAGCTCTGATGCTTCTTGTGAAAAAGAAGGATGGTACGTCCAGGTTATGTGTTGATTATCATACCTTGAACTCAGTGACAATCAAGAACAGATACCCTCTTCCGAGGATAGATGACTTGTTTGATCAACTCAAAGGGGCATCAGTATTCTCGAAGATTGATTTGCGCTCAGGTTATCATCAGATCAGAGTCAGAGAGCAGGACATCCTGAAGACAGCTTTTAGATCGAGATATGGGCATTGGGAGTTCCTTGTTATGCCTTTTGGAGCAACCAATGTGCCGACAGTATTCATGGACCTCATGAATCGCATCTTCATGCCTTACTTGGATCAGTTTGTGATTGTATTCTTGGATGACATCCTGGTCTACAGCAAGAGTGAGGCGGAGCATGAGCAGCATCTCCGTATAGTTCTTCAGATCCTTAGAGAGCACCAGTTATATGCCAAGTTCAGTAAATGCGAGTTCTGGCTCGATCGCATTTCGTACTTGGGTCATATCATCACTCGAGGAGGAGTAGAAGTGGATCCCCAGAAGATTGTGGCTATTGAGTCATGGCCAGTGCCGAGCACAGTTGCAGAGGTTCGAAGTTTTCTTGGATTGGCCGGCTACTACCGACGGTTTGTTTCGGATTTTGCTCGAATTTCAGCACCATTGACGCAGTTGACCCGCAAGGATACGCAGTTTGCTTGGACAGCAGAGTGTCAGAGTTCTTTTGAGCAATTGAAGCGAGGCCTGATAACAGCTCCTATTCTCACGCTTCCAGATGGGACCGGAGGATTCTCAATGTACTGTGATGCTTCAGGCAGAGGTTTAGGATGTGTTCTGATGCAGCATAGAAAGGTAATAGCTTATGCGTCACGACAACTTCGTGATCATGAGAGGAATTACCCAACCCATGACTTGGAACTGGCAGCAGTGGTGTTTGTACTTAAGTTGTGGAGGCACTACTTGTATGGAGACAGGGTGGAGATTTTTACCGACCACAAGAGCCTGAAGTATGTTTTCACCCAGAAGGATCTTAACATGCGTCAGAGAAGGTGGCTGGAGCTTCTTGTGGATTATGATGTCAACCTGCAGTATCATCCTGGGAAGGCCAATGTCGTAGCAGATGCATTAAGCAGGAGAGCCGGAGCTTATTTCCTAACAGTACAGCCAGAATTGTTAGCAGATCTTCAGAAGATGGGTATAGAAGTTATTCTCCCTTCCAGTGTGGCATTGATGGCCAGTATGCAAGTTCAGTCCACTATAGTCAAGAGGATCCGGAAGGCGCAGTCGGCAGATTCCAAGCTTCAGCGACTCAGAGCCGAGTGTGAGGCAGGACGAAGACCAGAGTTATGTATTCATGAGGATGGTACATTTTGACATGGTAAGCGTCTTTGTGTACCCAGCGGAGATATCCGGCAGGAGATCATGTCAAAAGTGCACAGTTCGCAGTATTCCATCCATCCCGGCAGTACAAAGATGTACCGTGATATCCGGCAGCATTTCTGGTGGAATGGAATGAAGCGGGAGATAGCTCAGTTTGTCTCTCGGTATTTGGTTTGCCAACAAGTTAAAGCCGAACATCAGAGACCGGCTGGACTTCTTCAGCCCTTGCCGATTCCAGAATGGAAGTGGGAGCATGTGACCATAGATTTTGTGACTGGACTACCTAGGTCCCCAGCTGGTAGAGATGCTATAGGTTATAGTTGATCGGCTCACGAAAGTGGCTCACTTTCTTCCATTCAGAGTTGGTCAGTCGACAGCTCAGTTAGCAGAGATGTACCTCAGGCAGATTGTCAGATTGCACGGTGTGCCAGTCAGTATCACCTCGGACCGAGATTCAAGATTTACGTCGCACTTTTGGCATAGCTTGCAAGAGAGCTTGGGAACTCATCTCCAGTTCAGTTCAGCATATCACCCGCAGACAGATGGCCAGTCGGAGTGCACGATCCAGACTCTTGAAGACATGTTGCGGTCTTGCACACTTGACTTCGGTGGTTCATGGGAAGATCACTTACACCTGGTGGAATTCTCGTACAACAACAGTTTCCAGGCCAGTATCCAGATGGCACCGTTCGAGGCACTGTACGGTAGGAAGTGCAGATCCCCGCTAGCCTGGGTTGATGTTGGAGAGAGACAGATGCTTGGTCCAGAAATGATTGCCCAGACAGTTGAGGTGGTCAGGAGAGTCCGAGATCATCTTCGAGTTGCCCAAGATCGCCAGCGCCATTGGGCCGATTCTTATCAGGCGCCCTCTCGAGTTTTCGGTCGGCGATCATGTATTCCTGAGGATTTTGCCTAACCGTGGCGTCATTCGTTTCGGCGTACGGGGCAAGCTTAGTCCTAGGTATATAGGACCGTTTGACATTCTGGAGCGAGTAGGAGATGTATCCTATCGTCTCGCTCTTCCACCGTCGCTAAGCGAGGTGCATGACGTGTTCCATGTATCCCAATTACGACGGTATATCCCGGACCCGAGCCACATCCTGGATCATTCGGAATTGGTTGTTGGTACCAACCTTTCGTATGTGGAGAGGCCCGTGTCTATATTGGACCGGAGAGAGAAGATCCTCAAGAACAAGACTATCATGTTAGTCCGAGTTGCTTGGGGTCATCACTCTTTGGGGGAGTCAACGTGGGAGCGTGAGGATGATATCCGATCGCGATATCCCAACTTGTTTGACTCGTGAGGTATAATGTCTTTCTTATGCCTCCTGCCTTCGATTCCTTGCTTGCATGATTGATTGATTGCCTAGTATAGCTTGCTTGTTATTAGTGTAGCTTGTCATTGCTCCTCTAGCCTCTTGATTAAATTCCGAGGACGAAATTCTTTTAAGGTGGGTAGAGTTGTAATGCCTGTGTTCGTATTACGTATTTTGGGATACGTATACGTATTTTATTCTGTATTGCCTGATTCCTTGTTTAGCTCTCGGCTTGGTTTAACTCTCGGTTTGGGTTGGCTTGGTTCGGCCGGCCCAATACTTGGTTCATCATGGGCCAAGGGTGGAACACCTTAGCCTATGCTTCTCCTTCATTTCCACCACAACTCCCTTTTTTATTATCCCCACCAACCTTCTCTCTCCTCCATAATTCTCATTTACTTCTCCTTCCCCCACCATTACTCTTCTCCACCAACCAAGAACACCATAGGTAAGTGCAACTTGCTTCCACAAGAGAACCCCTTTTGATGGTTTCATTAGCTTCTCCTCATGATTCTAAACCACATTAGAACTTGTCATTTTCCATTTTTGAGGCTTTAATTCTTGTAGATCTAGAGTCTTGCTATTTTCGGATTTTCGGCGGTTTTGATCTATCAAACTTCCTTGTTTTCAAGTTTTAATGGTTCTATGTTGTAGAGAATTTTATTCTACCCAATTTTGACCTTTGGAAAGTTAGATTCGGACTTGTTTTGACCAAGATATGGACTGTTGAAGCTTAGATTCAACTTTAGAGTTCTTGCTGTTCTTGCCATTTGGAGAAGACAGTGAACAGTGAGCTAGCTTTTTAGCTTACGCCACAGAGCTGTACGCTGCTCTTTAGCGAGCGTACGCGAGCCTTGGTACGCTGCTCTTTAGCGAGCGTACGCTAGCCTTGATACGTTGCCTGTTGGCAGCGTGTCTTTTGTGTACGCTAGCGTGAACGTGCCCTAGACCCTTTCGTACGCTAGCTTGAGCGTACGCTGACCTGTAGCTTGAGCGTGCCCTTGTGTACGCTGACCCTTGCGTACGCTTCCCATTGGAAGTGTATGGACCCTTTGGTACGCTAGCTTAAGCGAGCAAGGTGTACGCTGGCCTGAGCATAGTTTGACCTGAGCGTATGGCCTTTGGCTGACTTGGTCTCATGTCAGCGTGTCAGATTTGGTTTTATTTTCCTTAAGCTTGGCTCTTTTATAGCCCGGTATATTGATATTTTATTAGATATTTTATGCCCATTTTATATCCTTACGTCTTTTGTCCTGAACTTGATAATTGCGAATTTACTTGATATGTTTGGAATTGACAATTGAGCATGACCTGATAGTGACCCGTAGTGGTGCACTCCTGACATGAGTAACCTGACATGACCTGATAGTGGCCCGTCGTGGCGCACTCCTGACAAGTACACTTGACCTGATAACCTGACATGTTATACCTTGATAAGCTGTTGCGACGGCTACCTGACATGACATGACCTGTATAATAATCTGGACACCATGGGCGATTGTGCTTGTATAAATAATCCAGTCTTGTCTTGCATCATGTCTAGGAGGGGACTCCTGAGTACCACGGTCAGGAGTACCTATTGAAATAAACTAAGGGCCAATAACTAGATTAATACATTAGTCATGAAGAGATTTTCCAGCTACAGGCAATCCCGTTACCTGGGCACGCCTTGGGATCTGTAGCCTGCCGTCGAGTAGGGCACATTTCCAGCACACTGTCATGTGTTGCACCCTTCAAGCTACCTAAGGGTACATTCGTTTCCTGGACGATATACCCACCTGAATTCAACTCTAATCTTTTAACCCGGGGAACCTGGATGGTCTGCAGGGCTTGTGGCTGTGGAATAATCTCACTGCATCTTGTTAGTAATTAGGCTTGTGACAACCCTAGTTAGTTGAAGTATCAAGCCGTAATTCTTGCTTGGCCGTGAAGTGATTGGATGGAGTCTAACCAGTCTAATCTTGCCCTGATCCTGTTTCAGATTATCGAATAACCAGAATGCTTGTATTTATTTTACCGATAATGGTGAGAATTCTAAGTTCTGTTCAGACGAAGGGTTACAACCCCGGTCCTTGTTTGGTTTACGGGTTGTAACCTGGTTATCTGAATAGTTCCATGGTTATCTCGTCGTATATCATCCTGGTGTATTTTCTTCATGTCCAGTTCTTACTTTTATTTATATCTTGTGCTGATTGCTGGTTTTTGGTTCTTAAGTGAAGCTTCCTTTGTGGCACTTACTCTTTCTGGGGTCTGACCCAGCTGGTTTTGTGTGGCCAGATTTTGGAGCAGCTCCAGAGGATCTACCGACCTTCCTGCCAGATGGTGAACACTAGAAGGAATCCTGGCAACGAGTGGGTTATTTTTGGCTCTCCCACTCTATTGTAAAAATATTCTTTTGAGGCGTTTAGCCGACGAGCACCTGTTTAGCTCGGTTGTACTTACTTACTGTCTGCCTACGGGCTGTAGCATGATTAACAGATCCTAGGGTTGATCATGTATGACTAAACTCTTGCTAGTCCTAATATTTTGTAACGACTAGCTTCATGATCAGCTGAATATGTAATATTTGGGACGCCTTATTGTTGTATATTTAATGATCATACATCTTGTGACTTTACTTACTTGCTTATGATTGAGACACTAGGCTTGTTCATGACCTTAAGAGACTGCTGGCTTGTAGATAAACCCTCATGTATCCTAGACAGCCGTGACCGTATAGCGAGGTGGGTTGCACTTCAATATACGTAGCTGGCTATGTCTGCCCCCGCTCTCCAGTATTCTGGTTCTGGGGCGTGGCACCTGGATTGGCGGGACGCACGTCGTGTGGATGAGTT